>CAIGQZ010001108.1:28523776-28559166 GCA_903798205.1 Danio tinwini
CAGACACCACACACACACACACACACACACACACACACACACACACACACACACACACACACACACATACACACAGCTACAGTGTTGTGTTGGGTAATATTTAAAAATAAAAGATTGTACTTACCTGATATTGCCCACCCTGTCTTCTTCTTCCCCTCATACAAACGAGCATTACTACAACCATCATTGAAACAAACCATAAGGAGCAAAAGTCTCAAAAGGCAATTGCAAAAGAAACTAGATGCTCACAGAGTGCAGTCTCTAAGTATATTAATAGAGTGTTAAGAGCAAGGGGAAAGTGTGGCTGGAAAAGGTGCACAAGTATGCACAAGTATGGTCGTAGCTTCGAGAGGATTGTCAAGCAAGGGTGACCAAGGCTACAGTTAGAGCATCAAAAACCACATACAGACGTCTGCATGACATGGGCTACAGCTGTAGAATTTCATGCGTCAAGCCACTCCTGAACCAAAAACAACATCAGAAGTTTCTTCGGTTAAACAGAAAAAGTACTGGTCTGTTGCCCAGTGGTCTCAAGTCTTCTTTTCAGATGAAAGCAAATTTTGTATTTCATTTGGAAATCAAGATCCCAGAGTCTGGAGGAAGAGCGGAGAGACACAAAAGTCAAGCTGCTTAAAGTCCAATGTGAAGTTTCCACTGTCAGTGATGGTTTAGGGAGCCATGTCATATGCTGGTGTGGGTCCATCATCTTTAATAAAGTCTACAGTCAATGCAGCTCGATACCAGGACGTTTTAGAGCACTCCATGCTTCCTGCTGCAGACAAGCTTTTTGGAGATGATGGTTTAATTTTCCAGCAGGACTTGGCACCTGCACACAGTGCCAAAGCTAACAGTACCTGGTTTAAGGACCATGGTATACCCATTCTTAATTGGCCAGAAAACTCAACTGACTTAAACCCCATTGAAATATGGGCTATCGTCAAAAGGCAGATAAGGGAACAGAAAGCCTGAAATGAAAGTTGAAGGCAGATATCAAAGCAACTTGGGCTACCATAAGACTTCAACTGTGTCAAAGGCTGATCGCCTCCATACCAAACCACCTTGATGCTGTAATTAGTGCAAAACAAGGTCCAACAAAGTACTGAGGACATAATACAATACATTAATACGCTTTTTAGAAGGCCAACTTGTGTTTAAGATGCTTTTTTTATTGGTCACATGAAATATTCAAATTTTGTGAAAAACTGGATTTGGGATTTTTTCATCTTTAATCCATAATCATTAAAACAAAACTGAAACAATTGACAGCTTAGAATATTTCACTTTGCGTGTAGTGAAGTAATATAACACACAAGATACATTTTTTGAAACAAATTAGTGAAAAAAATGAACTTCCATTGATATTCTAAGTTTTTGGTACATACCTGTATATAGGGCTGCGTTTTCAGAATAAGCCTATGTTGTAATAATTAGTCATTTGAAAGTTTATATTAAGGACAATTCTTGTTTATCATTTGTGCAGTAAACAACTCTAGTTCCCACTTGATCTGCTGTAAAACATGAGCCTTGAATCAAAAGCAGTCGAGAGCAACTGCAGCAGTGTGGCTGAAATCAAGAGCAGTGCTGTCTCATTTCTGCTGGGGGATTGTGCACAAGTACACTCTACATGAGTATCTGTACTGTAGATAAAACCTACTGTAGATAAATGTGTACCTGTGCTGTTTTTCTTCCTCTCTTCCCTCTTCATAATCCCTCAGTTCTATCTTTAGAGTGCATCCGTAATGGAAGCAAAGCACTTTTATCTCTCTTCAAAATTTGAGAGTTCCCCTGCCCGCTGGTCTTTTCTTCATTGGCCCTGTGTACAGTACATGTGTGTGTGCGTGTGCGTGTGCGTGTGTGTGTGTGTGTGTGTGAGAGAGAGAGAGAGAGAGAGAGAGAGAGAGAGAGAGAGAGAGAGAGAAAGCAATGATGAGTGCGCATGAAAGCTGGGAGATGCCCTTGGTCTGCGCTAAAGGATCAATAGATGATAGTGGGGCTTCTGCCGATCCTGAGCTCAGGCATTGGGGATTTCTCCCCTATTACGCTGTTACACGGAACAAAGTCTAGAAGTCTATTGATCTGTGTGACCAAGTCTCAGTGAACAATACAGTGATTGTAGGAAGAAAAAAATGCAGGTGAAATTTAAGGGTTTTTTTCAGTCGCTTTAGTACATTTCTCAGATCACAATTGAGATTCTCAAAACTTACTGTTCAACCTTCACATCATTGTGTCACTTGTGCACATCAAAAAAGAGGTTTATCATGGCTTTGATGAAGTTGCAAATGCTTTGGTACATTTAATACACTACCTGACAAAAGTCTTGTCATTGACCCCAGTTGGAAGAGCAACAAATGATAACGACTTCTAGTTGATCATTTGGAAAAGTTGCAGAAGGTAGATTTTTCTGATGAATCGTCTGTTGATCTGCATCCCAATCATCACAAATACTGCAGAAGACCTATTGGAACCTGCATGGACCCAAGATTCTCACAGAAATCAGTCAAGTTTGCTGAAGAAAAAAATCATGGTTTAGAGTTAAATTCCGTATGGGGGCATGCGAGAGATCTGTAGAGTGGATGGCAAGATCAACAGCCTGAGGTATCAAGACATTTGTGCTGCCCATTACATTACAAACCAGAGGAGAGAGCACATTCTTCAGCAGGATAGCGCTTCTTCTCATACTTCAGCCTCCATATCAAAGTTCCTAAAAGCAAAGTAGGTCAAGGTGCTGCAGGATTGGCCAGCCCAGTGACAAGACATGAACATTATTGAGCATGTCTGGGGTAAAATGAAAGAGAAGGCATTGAAGATGAATCCAAAGAATCTTGATGACCTCTGAGAGTCCTGAAGGAAAGCTTTCTTTGCCATTCCAGATGACTTTAAGTTAAATAAGTTAAGTTATTTGAGTCATTGCAGAGATGTATGGATGCAGTCGTCCAAGATCATGAGTCACACACAATATTAATTATTTTTCCACTGCACCATGACTTTATATCCCATACTCTATGTCTGTTAAGTGACAAGACTTTTGTCTAAGAAAAGTCAGATCTTACTGTCCTAATTAAATAAATAAAAAGTAAGGCATGATCATATTTTATTTTGGTAATCTAGAGGCCTTTGCCTTTCATGCAGTAGAAGCCACTTCTAATACCAAACAATCAACTTGAACTGTTGACAACAGTTATTGTTTGTTGTTCCTAAAACGTGGATAGACGACTAGACTTTTGTCAGGTAGTATATGTTAAATTCTCAGCTGATTTTAGCATTACCAATTGCTTATATCATGTTAATCAAAACACACTATACTGGGTCCCTAATGAAAAGTCTCATTCCTCACAGCATTTAGGCATTATTTCATAGTATAAGTCTTTAGTCCAGTAGACATTTTCCTGAATCTGTTCTGAATTGGAAAATTGGTCCCAGGTTAATCTTGCCTTGACTTTTTGATATAACCATTGCATGTTAAAATAGTTGTGTTGCTTGTTCAAAGTACTAATTTAAAATGAGATGAATCAACTAAATTCTTCAGTTTTTTTGGCGGGGGGAGGGGGCCGCAAAAAAACATTTTGCAACTCAAATGTTTGATGTGCAATCCACTTAAATTTGTGTAAACAATTAAGTTAACAATTGATTTGTGATGGGACAACATGTCTGACAAATAAAAAGACAAGGTGGTGTAAGAAGACTGGATTGTAATTCCTACAGCACTGCATGTACAGTTTCCCAAAAGGTGATTTTTCTATGTTTACATTTTTTATTTTGTTCTATGTTTGTTTGTTTTTGTTGTGCTATGCAATGTTGTCTTTTCATTTCTACATCACAATGACATGGTCTGTCAACAAATTACAGTACAACCTTGTCCAGTCTCTTGCAATCAAACTCCCACATACACTAAGGTGTAGCCAAAAATGATAATATATTTGTCATTAAAAACGTAGCCCTAGTTTACATCAGAACATCCCTCCACAGTACACTGTTACAGGGACAGCATGACTAAGCATTATTCGTACTCAATGGCACAAGCACTTGTCATTCTGATGCCACTGACATGTTCATTGACACAGCTATTTTTTAAAGATTAACTAAAAGGGTTTTGAGTAAGAGACTGCAAACATCAAGTACAGTATGAATCAAGAGATGTACCAAAGTGACTGAGAAAAACTTAGGTGCAACCATAACTAACAATCGTATTCTTATTTTCACTTCATATGTTTGTTATAGGACTGGGAGATAAATAATAATGATGTAATTTGCTGGTTAAACAATGCAACTTGGTTAAACAATACCATGTATTAGATAAATGTTTGATATGATGTTTAAGCTTCAAAGTGTCTGTTTGTACTAAATGGACTAGCTGTCCACAGGAATTATCCTGATAGCAGAGCTAGTTAGTTGTTTTTTTTACAAGTGCATACTGTAAGTAAGTCTCAAATTGATCATGCAATCTGCTGCAAAAAGAAATGCTTCAATTGAGCAAAGAACACTAATGCCTCTGTGATTTAGTTTAAAGCCTGGTGCATCTACACCAATGTTCTACATGATGCTGACAATGGGGAGAAACATTATGCCATGAACTATTCAGTTAGAAGGCTACTCTTTGCATTTATGTTAAATCCATTAACTGTAGCTTATCATTGATGTAGGATTAGAACATGCAACTAAGAAAATGAATTAGATATTATTTGCTGTACTCTTAGAAATAAAGGAATGAGAGCTTTAAAACATTTTAGGCAATAATATATCAATTTTAAGTAATAATTTGTACTTTTTGGGTACATATGTACACCATTTTGATACAAATATGTACCTTTCCAAAAGTCACCACGTCAGTGACAGCTCCCATATTATGTCTAATAAATTTTATTTAGGGGAAAATGTCAAAAGATTGTAGGTTTAATTAATACAAGTATATTAGATATTTTTCATTATAGATATTGTGCATCTGATTTGTAATTTAATGTGTTTTATTGGTCAACATGTGTGTCATTTTTTCACAGTAAAAATTTTAATGAACAATGTATTGTCTGGTCTTTACAACTTTCACAAAAAGCAAAAGTCTGCCAATAAACTTGAAATGAACAGACATTTGAAATGTATTGTGAAAATGAATGATTTTTGACCAAATACACAATGACATACTGATGATAAAAAAACATACAAATATTGATTGAATAAACGGACGACATTTAGTTGATCAAAAGCGACAGCAAGTTGACAGTGTTAACATTTCAAATACAAAGTGTATTTTGGTTCTAATAAAATGCTATATTTTGACCAAACATTAATAAGTAAAATTGACATTAGATACTCTAATAAATAACTAAACACTAATAACAATTTATCTAATAATAATGAATCATGGGACACTGAAGATTTACTTAACGACTGTTTCAAAATCAGCCTTGAAGGGCAATCATACATGATGTACATATATAAATATATATTATTTGATAAATTCATTCATTCAAAAATTTTTCTTCGGCTTGGTCCCTTTATTCCACAGAGGTCGCCACAGCGGAATGAACTACCAACTTATTTAGCATACGTTTTGCACAGTGAATGTCCTTCCAGCTGCAACCCAGTACTGGGAAACATCCATACACACTCATTCACACACACACACACACACACACACACACACACACACACACACACACATACACTATGGTCAATTTAGTTTAGTCAATTCACCTATAGCGCAGGGAAAACCCCACGCCAACACAGAGAGAACATGCAAACTCCACACAGAAATGCCAACTGACTCAGCCGTGACTCAAACCAGCGACCTTCTTGCTGTGAGGCGACAGTCCTAAATGATAAATACATAATATTTATACATATAAATATATAATATATAAATACATACATACAGTAGTTATTTTAAATTGTAGCCATATATTATAATTAGTATATAGACTTTTTACTGTGTTTTTGATCAAATAAATGTAGCTTGGTTTGTCATCTGTTACAACCACAGCCATTACACAAATGAGGGAAAACACAAATGGATCAGTCTAGGGAAATTTATTAAAATAACAGCATAATGATAGAAGAGTATGGGAGGAACTGATAAAAGTAAAGTTAAACACAACATGGGAGCACAACTCCACACCTAACTGATGTGCAGCAGTGTGAGTTCTTAAACGCCTGCTGTCATGATCCACAGGTGCAGAGAAATCTACTTATTTAAACAAAACCTGTAATGCAAAACTCTAGAGGGCAAACAAATAACAAAATAAATAACCAAATACATGAACATGTAACATCATAACTTTACTCTTCATTTCTCACATTTTTTCTATACTGTATGACCGTACATGATGATAAAACAAAAACTCGGCAGTGCATCATTAAATGGCAATTAAATAACATCCTGTTTCAATAGTGTAAAAAGTGAGACAGAGCAAAATATGATAAACTAGCATCAATGCATTAAAGCATTGATGCTAAATGGTACCATTAAATGGTAACAATCATTTAGGGACAGTATGATTGCCAAGCTGTTTGATTATGGAATCAACTTCTAGAAGCCGCCATCGGAAATGCTATTCTGTTGATAATGAGATGCAATGACAATGCTGATTAACAAAAAGACATAGCGCTCCGAAGTCGGATAGTGTTTGCGTGCTGCATAATGCAAAATATGTACGTGGAGTGTGACCACAATCAAATATTTCCCTTGTAATTGTTTTCAGCCAAGGATATCGCGACAGATACAAATGGGATACGGGTTTAATTAAAAGCACAATGGGGCAAAAAAATTAAATAAAAACAACTCCCTTGTTGGCTGCTTCCCACTGCCATTGGGCTGTCCTTGCCCATTATGAGGTTTAACTATAGTCGACTCCAGATGTTGAATGCGTGTGCGCTTGTGACGCCCATTTTTAGAGTGAGAATAGATGGACAGACGTTTTGAAAGGGAAATATGCCTTCCCTGCAATGTTAATCTCGTCCTCTCTGGCATCCAGCGTGTCACCCTAATGAAGCCCCCACAGACAGATACTTAAAAAGAGTTAAGAGTAAATTAACCTTCAGGACTTTGCACTTCGCTTTTAATACACTTTATGCATCCATGTCCCGTACACATCCCGCCAAGGACAACCCCTCCTCGTTTAACAGAAAGAGGTCAGAACAAAAACGTCCTGTACTGATAGCCTGTGCAGCGTCAATGTGCGAGAGAGTAAAGGATGTAGAGGGGGTTGAGAGTGAAAGAAATCAAGTCATATTTGCCAAATTGATTTGTTTATTAGCACCACCTAATTATGTTTTTAATGACAGGTTAACGTTTGTTTTAATGATTTTAAAGAACCTCAACAAAATAACATCTCATCATTGGTTTAGAGTTAGAACAACTTAAAATGAAATTGAGATGAGCTACTGTGAATTTAATTCATAAAACACGAGTTTTGTTCAAGCTGATTTCTCTGAAAAATTAGCTGATCTTCCTAAAATGATATTATGTTCTGATTGATTTTAATAATATTTTTTTGTTATTGATTTTATTTTATTTTATGATTTTAATTTTTATGATATTATCTCAAATCAAGTACTTCTAGATATTAAAAACTCTTCTAAATGTCAAACATAACAGCATTAAAGGTGTAGTAGGTGATTGTCTTCAGAAACATTTTTTCGTTGTACTGGTTAGGGCTGTGCGATTAACAGATTAGCTAATCGCAAGAGGCTATGATGTGAAATATATATTATTTAACTTCCCCCACCCGAAGCAAATGCGTGACTGCCGTCTGTGTGTGACAGTCTTACTAGCCATATGTGTGAGCACACTCTCGTTCTGCCCATCAGGGGTGCGTTTCCCAAAACCATCATTAGCCAACTAAGGTTGCAAGTTCCGTTGTTACAAAGATAGTTTGTTGATTTGCCACTTCCCAAATCCATCGCTCCAACGAACATTTGCAAACTGCGCCGCAAACTTGAGCACTTGAAACAACACCTCTGGAGCTGTAGTTCGAAACATAGTTCCTGGCTGTGTTCTAATCCCACTTATCCCCCCTGTGCCCTATTCATTTAGAACATTCTAACATTCAAAGTTGGAATTATTAAAAATAAAAAAAGCATTAAGGTCATCTCTCTTAGGTGTAATTTGCTTTCAAAGTATTTTTACAGTTTTAGGGATCTTTATTTTTACAATTGCGCTTCCTTCGCAGTGCACTTTGAAAACTTTGATGTCATTTTGAACACAGCCTCATGACAAAAGCTATAGGTGAAATTATGTTACGTCTTTAAATCTTGTGAAAACAAAACAAAAAAAAAAAAACATAGCATACATTAATGCTTTTAATGTATAGTAAATTATTTATTAAGTATCTGTACTGTATATGACATGGGCCTGCGGGTTAGAGCATATCAGCAGTGGTTTGCACGTGATAAAATTGTAAAAGCAGACTTTTCAAAAAATAATTAAACAATATCCTACTTAATAATAATAATCATCACCATCATTAATATTATTATTAAAATTATTTTTTTTCTTTTTCTAATAAATAATAAATACATTAACCTCATTATTTATTTATTTATATGATTTATATTTGATATTAGAATATGTGTTAGCTTTTGTAAGTAATTTTATGTTTTAGAATAGAATATGTATGTGCTATTTACATATATTTCAATTAATATGGAAAGCGAGTGCATGATTTTACCAAAAGGAATATTGGATTTTATTTTAAATGCGTGTGCGTGTAAACCAATATAATTTGCACAAATAAATTATGGGGTTCTTCTCCAAAGAAGTAGTAACTCCAGCCTGTTTTTTGGGTGTTTTACGTTATAACTAACGTGGTTCAAATGATGGATCTGCGACAGAGAAACTAAGGGTTTTGGAAAACACTTATCACTACATCGTTCTTTTCCCAAACTATGCATCGTACTATGATAGTTCAGCCGTGTGTTACGTTGTTGTTTGGGAAACGCACCCCAGAAGTGCTCAACCGAACTATGCGGTAAGCCCACAATAAAACAAACAGGAAAGCAGCATCTGCCGCTTCAGAAGCATTAATAGATTGATTATTATCAAAGAAAAACAACACATCAGTAATATGGGAATATCTTGGTTTCAAAGTCACAGACACCAAGCAAAACCAGGTAATTTGTAAGAGCAGTCGTAGAATTGTTGCCCCAGCATGAGGAAATACAACAACCAACCCCTTAAAAAGCACCACAGGCAGCTATATGAGGAGCATCTTGCTAAAAATTCAACTAAAATATTGCCAGTGACACTTAATCTAGTAGTAAGCAAAGTAAAATTTTAGAGTTGTTTGCTAATATAAGTTGATATCTTTTCAGTTCCTTTTTTAACTAACACTTACTGCATTTTAGCAGTAAGAAGCTACAATACAGATTATTAAGCTGAAGCTTGACTACAAAATTAAATCGCAAATCAAATTAAATCAAAATATCTGTCAAATAAAATCACAATTAAGATGTTTTCCCCAAATTTCCCCAAATCTCTGCACAGTGTAATAGTATGATTAAAGTAAATGACCTAAATTCATTAATATGTATTTTGATATCCTGCGTAAGGCATAAGACTAAAAAATGTTTGTCCAATTAATAATTTTAAAATAAAATAGTGGGTTAAATAGACCTAAGCATTCATTTACAGTAACTGTTCAAGTGTAAAAGGAGATTAAAACAAGCGATGTATGAGGATAAGCGAGTACAATTAAAGATAAAAAGTAAGTCACTCAGTGTCTTGTCTTGCAAGTGTAATGTAAAATGATGACAGGATATTTTATTCTGTTTTTAGCATTTCTTTTTTTCTGATCTGATTTTTATGTAGTTGAATAACAAAACATAAGTAAATATGGCTCTTCCACCTAACCAGCTTTACTGAGGTGAAGTTTGATTTATATTCGCACAATTATTAATTTTTGAACAGTGACAACTTGACGCTCCCACTTTAACGCTAATTTGAATGTAGGGTGAAATTACATGTACTGTAGGTATAACTTCAAAACAACATTAGCACAGTTTTACTGACAGTGAACAATGTTGTATTTTATAGTCACTGGTTAGTTATATGATTTCATTATTTAGAATTTGCAAACAATACTTTTCCAAAATTATAATATTAGGGAGAAAGTCCGAATGTGCAAATATAAAACCAACTTTACCCCAATGCCTGTACTCGCTGGCCTGTCAACAACTATGCTAGACAAAGTGCATGTCTTTATAGAGTTTTCTAACTGGTGAATGACATGATCTAGAGATATATATGGCTGTCTATCGTCATCAGATCGTCATCTGTCTGGTGCGCGTTCACACGTTCATGACTTGAGGAGGCATGGCTTTGGACGGCAGGGGATTGATGTAAATTTTCAAAGCTATTATGCTAATGCTAGCATTCTGGCAGATCACCTACTGCACCTTTAAGCAATAGCAGCATTTCCCTAAACTGTAATAACATTCAGTCTAGTTCTATGCAAAGCTAGTCCCTCATAGTCAGTCCTTCACACTTGCAGCACACATTCACTGGCCAAGAACTGCCAGCTAACAAATATGACTGACATGTCAAGTAATCAGATACAGTTTATTCTGTTATTTTGTGTACAAAAATAGACCCTGCAGTGTGTGTGTGTGCATGCTTCAAGGTTATTTTAGTAAACAGAAACTAAAACTAAGGCCCAATCCCATTTTTTTTTTACCCCTGCCCCCCTCCCCTTGGCCTTGAAATATAGTGTGAAGGGGATGGGCTTCAAAATTTACCCCTAAGAATTGGGACACCAGTACAACACCTGCACACGTTATCATATGTCATCGTGATCTCTTGCTTCATATGAGATTGACGATCATGACTGCTGTAGTTATTCCAGTTGCGTTATTTGTGGGTATTTATCTTCAGGAAATCACTGAAGGCATATATCATGTTATCATGACAATATAATGTGGCAATAAGGTTGTAACTGTACTGTGCATTTACACAGTGGCCATATTCATCTATCTAAACACACCAAACACAACATTAACATTATAGCAGACACTGTCAAAAGGTCATTCCCAGTCACTACACTTTTCTGACAGGGTATTCAAGTGTCACAAGATGTCCTTCCAGCTGCAACCCATTTCTGGGAAACATCCATAAACACTCATTCACACTCATACACTACAGACAATTTAGCCTACCCAATTCACTTATGGCGCATTTCTTTGGACTGTGGGGAAAACCGGAGCACCCGGAGGAAACCAACACGAATGTAGGGAGAACATGCAAACTCCACACAGAAACGCCAACTGACCCAACCGAGGCTCGAACCAGTGACCATTTTGCTGTTAGGCAACAGCACTACCTACTGTGCACCACTGTGTCACCTCAAATAAAATATACTAATTATAGCAAAAATTATTCGTTTTCAGAATTAAAGGGAAAGTTCACAAAAAATGCATCCAAGATGTATGTGACTTTTTTCTTCAGCAGAATATTAAACTTTTAAGACATTTAGCTCAATCTGTGGTCCTTGATAATTAATAAAATGGCAGTGGAGATAGATTTCATTCGGTTAAAAATAAACACATTCAAACACAGTCCAAATCAATAGTCATGACTCCTTATGACACACTTGACACATAAGTGTGTCATAAGGAGTAAAAAATTGAGCATTATTTACAATATTATTAGCAGTCTGGTTAAACAGTTCCTGGGGCATGTGTGACAGTAGTAATCCTGTCACTTTGATTAAAGCACGATGGCGCAAGCTTTGACAGGAGGTAAAGGGATGCAGTTTGTTGATAGATATATGTATAGGAACACTTTCAGAACACTCTCAGAAAAGTGTGTGCCTGACCACAATCACTGAAGAAGAAATCAAAGCTGCCGGATTTACTACACCTTAATTCATCAACTTCTCCTAACTCCTTAGGCTTGGGCTTTATTCTGCGATAACAAGCAAGCTCCTGGATGGAATTTATACCTAACTTCACTAGCACAGCCTTTATTCATTCATTCATTCATTTTCTTTTTGGCTTAGTCCCTTTAATAATCTGGGGACGCCACAGCAGAATGAACACCCAAATTATCCAGCATATGTTTTACGCAGCGGATGCTCTTCCAGCCGCAACCCATCACTGGGAAACATCCACACTCACTGTGGGGGAAACCGGAGCACCCGGAGGAAACCCACGCGTTCACAGGGAGATGCAAACTCTCCACACAGAAATGCCAACTGACCCAGTCGAGGCTCAAACCAGCAACCTTCTTGCTCTGAGGCGAACGTGCTACCCACTGCGCCATCGCGTCGCCCACAGCCTTTATTGTAGAATGTTAATGATATTTCAAAAACATACAGGCTCAAGAGATGTGTATATGTGCGTCAAATAGTAAGATGATTTACAATTACTTCAGTAACACCACTTTTAATCCAATCAGTTGCTGATGGACAAAATCCAGCTTACATTTTTTTCTTATTCTTAGCCATTTCACTTGGTAGACTTCACAATTGTTGAAAAAACTAGTCACAATTTCTGTCTTATGCCAGCTTTAAATACATACTTATCACAGACAGACATGCAATTCATCATCTAAGCATGACAGATCAACGAAAAATACCTGTACTATTCACACCAAATGCAATTGAAAAATCCATCCAAAGGGAACGGATGCCTGGCAGGTGCTGTATATTGAATGAAATGTCCCATACTCAGACTTCAGGAACTGCGTGTTCAAGATAAACTAGTGACATAGCTGGAATTTAGAGCTGGGTACTGTCGTATCACTTTCTCACAGCCTTTCTTGTATGACATGAGCTAATTCTGGCTTAGCTTGAATGAACGGCTGCCTTTTTATCTCTGGCTCTTAGTCAGCTGCTATTTAACACTGCTGATCCCATTGTGCATACATGCTTTTCAGCTGGCTAAAACTGAGCCTTGTTGCTTTTTTTTTTCTTCTTTCTCCTTTCCGGATGACTTTAGGGATGGAAAGGCACACCAGGACTTTTAATACACCTAGTATTTAAATAATCCTTGCTTCTCTCAGTTCTTTTGATGCTTTTGTTCACTTTGAGAAAGTTATCATTATGCAGGCCACACTGTTGGTGGAGAGTGAAATGTAGAATCACTCTGCCTACCTTTTTCTTCCGCATCCTTTCCCAGCAAAGAACATCTACATATCCCTTTCTTCCTCTTATCTCTGACTGCAGTCGCTGAAGCGAATTCCCTGCGCCACCATGCACCCAAAGCTCTGCAAACTCAAAAAGAATCAGCCACGCTTATCTGTGACTGCTACGGAGGGAACTATAACGGCAGTCGGTTATCCCCAGAGAAGAGCTTAATAATTCAATGGCGCATGCATGTAGGTGAAGTCATTTCACATTACCTCCACTGGTTAATGCTGCATGCTGTGGCGTTTGGAAAGTTTCAGCAATGCTGCATGCATGTGCATTATATTTGACTACAGAAGTAAATAAAAAAAAAATGTCACCTTATGCCAGAATATAAAGCTTTTCAGAAGCTTTGCAATTAGTAAACAAATCAAATTAAAGCTGCAAGTAGCAATGAAAGGGTCTTCAAACCAGGGCCCAGTGGCTTTAGTGGGCAATAATAATTTAAGATGATAAACATTTTTTTAAAACTAAGAAAATCACTGATTTATGCTAAACTTTCTTCTGTCAGCAGGTGACGCTATGACTGTAAATCAATATTGGCATGTAGTTGTCTTCAGGAGAGGAATCTCATCTAACATGGAAATTTTTCAGCGAGATCGGACATTGTGTAATGTGATGTGTAATATGTGTATATTTATATAGCACATTTATCGTGTATGGCCATGCACCCAAAGTGCATCACAATCATGGGGGTGGGGGGTCTCTCCACACCACCACCAGTGTGCAGCATCCACTTGGATGATGCAATGGCAGCTACAAGACAACGACACCAGTGCTCTCACCACACACCAGCCATTGGTGCAGTGGAGAAACAGTAGCTATGTTTCCATCCAAAAATGGTTTGTCCATTTACACACATTTTAATCATCACATGATCTTGTAACAAAATCACATGACCTTTTTATAATGTGCATACTGGAATTTGTGCGTTTCCATCGTAGTTTATTCGCATCTTTACTTAGTGAATAAAAAGTTTATCCTACTCAGTTATGTGCATACATTTTTATGCACATTTTCAAAATGTATGCACATCATGACGTTTCCATCAACTGTTTTTTATGCGCATATCCAAAATGTGCAAAAATAGGTGGATGGAAACTTAGCTAGTGATAAAGCTAATTCAGTGGATGGGGATGATTGGGAGGCCATGATGGATAAGGGCTGATAGTGGGAATTTGGCCAGGATTCGGCACGGCCTGCACATAACAGTTGGAAGCATGGCACATCAGACGTATGTTCGAATGATTCGGCACATTCAAATGTTATTTAATATGAAACTATTCAGATGTTGCTCTGTGGTGCAGGAGAAATAAGAACAGTGTCCTGAGTCGTAGCTGGGCACCGCGGACAGCTGCTGACTTACGGCGCCTGAATGCGTACCCTGATAGAAATCTACGTTAAAAATTGCATGGTGCTGCATGGTAAACTTGTCAGTCTGCCACAGACCCTTTGGAATAAACTCTAGATCTTCACAATTTCACAGCACATTGGCCTTTGGATTAAACTGATGGAACTTGGATTCGATCTGATAAAATTTCTAGAAGAAGTTTGTTACAATGTAAAAACAATCACTTCCTGTTGCAAGCAGGTGGCACTATGACTGTAACTAGATATTGGCATGTAAACGTGTTGAGGTCAGGACTTACGTGGGGATTTTGCAGCAGATCAGACAATGTCTTTTGTGGCGAAACCTCAAAGTTTGTGAGGCAACCATGGACACACCCTTCAACCAAAACTCTAGATCTGCCCAAACTTGGTGTCGATCTGATAATATCCCTATGAGCAGTTCGTTAACCTGAAAATGGCAACAATTTAACTTTTTTTGCAGCGAAAGTTAAACATATCTGACTTCCTGTTAGGTTTGAGATTTAGCTTTTTTGTAGGTTTTGGTATGTTTGATGTGTGTGCCAATTTCCGTATACTGTGTATGTGTGAGAAACATAGCTCCGGGGCCACTCGGCCAAAAGTGTATGGATGGCGTTGTCGAGCCATTTTGCCACACCTACTTCTGAATTCTATAACATACATACATTTTCACCACTTCTGGTGTGTGTATGCAAAGTTTGGTGAGTTTTTGAGCATGCTTAGACCCTCAAAGATGTAATCAGTCTAGAGAAGAAGAAAAAAAAGAAAAATAAGAAGAAACGGAGCAATTCCAATAGAGCCTACGCACCATTGGTGTTGAGTCCCTAAATATTAATTTGTATCCTATTATTTACAGGACATATGTGGGGATGAGCTATCTAATAGGCAGGGTGATGATGCAAGACCATTCTGATTTGTATAAAATAAAGTTAAACCTTATTTTAAAATGTTACCTATTTTTTTAACTGCTATTAATGTGTAGTTAAAAAAATCCTCAATAAATGAGAAAGTAAATATGTGATATCACAATGAATATTTCAAATAGTACTATTACACTCAACACCTTTGAAAATTTCCCATAATACCTGATACCTTCTCTAGGATCATTTGTCCTCCTACTCTTGCCTGCTGTCTATTTTTGAGAACATATCTAACGGTGTCAAAAGCATTTTCTGTTTTCCACGGATAATGAAATTGGACCCGGTGTTACTCAGCAGTCACTTCAAACAAATCAACTACAAAACGAAAACCATAGACATACTAAGTCAGTACAAACATGGCGGTGACTCAGCGCTCCGACAGAACAGGCAAAACTAAAACAGATCTGTCTGCACAGAACGTCTTGTGTCGTCACATTCTGCCACAGACTGAAGCTCCCATCCTCAAATAGCCAAGTTACAGAGACACATGTCAAAACAGCATCAACCCCGCATCCCTTTAGTCACGCTAAATATTTCATGGGGGAGCGTTTGAAATTATGAACGCGGGATACTCTAAATTTAATACAGTGTTATTTCTGTAAACAGCCCTGACACAAGAGACTTGTTGTCTTTGTTAGATGCACTCTTTCTAATTTTATGTGACATGGGGGGGGATTTCAAAGGGGTGGAGATGAACAAGCTAAAAGTCACACGCAGTTACATATGGACTCACACAAGCGCACAGGTGTATTTTCCAGCTCTTGAAGCCAATCCACGAGCGATGTGACTAATCAGAGGGAGTAATGTGTAAACATTTATACAAACATGTCAGTCACATCTTCACGTTCTCAGCTTCAATCAGTGCTTTATTTGTCTTCGTCTGGAATGAGATGCACAGTGAAAGGAGGATGAGTGCTTGTCATCTCTCAGCGAGGCAACCTTGAAGAGAGGAGGTTTTCATTTCCACCATCTCCTTTGATTGAACTTTTTAGGTTCAGACTTGCTTTTCATTTACACCAAAATCGTTTGGCATAAAAACTGTGATGATTTTTGACATATTTGAGTTCTTCAGCTCAACACAAATCTGTACAAATGATTAAAAACAAATGAGTTAATGAATAGATTGATCTAAGTGATGAGTTTAATTCACTTCCAAAAGGAGAACTTGAATTCCTTTCAATTCACGCTTCTTTGACTCGAGTCAGAATGTATCCATCCATCCATCTCTATCCATTGTACATTTCATCGAGCATTCCATCAGTCATTTGTCTAATGTCCTATCATACCATCATTCCGTCTATAGTAGCATCTGTTTTAAATGTAAATCATTCATTCTGTTGAACACACTATCAGTCATTCTGTCAAGTATTCTGTAGTTCATTCTATATAGTGTGTTTTGCTCACCTAGTATCTATGGATCATTCTGTTTGTCTACTATTCATCCTATGTAGCTTTCTTTTGCTCACCCTCATCTAGTGTCCTGACATTCTATTTCACACTTTATCTATCGTGTATTGGGGATTCAGTAGCATTCAGTTGTTCTACTGTTGATGCTCAATAGCGTTCCTCTGCTCATTTTATTTAGCCTCTACTGATAATTATGTTGTTCTACCATTCATTGTAGTTGACTATAGCTCACTCTACAGTATCTACCATATAATAATCATTCAATAATGCTTAGTACCAAATCTGTAATATTGGAGTTCTGCAAGGAATTGTGGGTCCTATATATGCTGGTTTACATATTAATGACTTGCCTCTATTCGAACTATCAATTTGTTTTCAAATGTATGCTGATGACTTCCGTTAAAAACAAACAATAGAGACGTCTGCTGAAACAAACAATAGAGAATGAACTACCTAACTAAAGGCTGATTTACACTGGATATACTTTGATTTATACTTGAGGATTTATACTATTTATACGTCGAGTGATCAGCGTGACCCACGGTGCCTGCCCTGCGCATAGTTGTGCATTTATAGTACTGCGTGCTGTTTGTGTTGCACTGCAATAACACTTCTAAAACAGTAGCTGGCAGCAGAATTGTATGTTCCTCTGTGTCGAGTTCCTCTGTGATGCTACTTTAATGTACAAGTAGCTAAAACTCACTCATTCAGAGGCGGAAACCGGTGGATGTGCAACAACATTAATCATAAGGTAAACACAAAACAACAATTTCCATCTAGAGCTACGAGACTCAATACTTGTAAACACTTGCTTCAATGGGTTCGCTCAGGTTGAACAGAGCTACCAACCCAAACAAATCACAGAGATTGTGATACGCGCCGATGTGATGTGTAGTTACATTTTTTGAGAGGTGCACGTCAGCGTCTGTGTCAGCCATGGCGAGGGCTATGCGACCACATGAAGGTTGCGTCAGAGCATAAGCATGCTGATGTATTTGTTAAAGTAGAACAACTTATGTTTGTTTCTAAATATTTTACTAATTTTAGATTCTCAAATGGCATTTTAAAGGGCACATAGGTTACCACTTTTTCCAGATTTAATATAAGTGTTTTGTGTCTCCAGAATGTGTCTGTAAAGTTTCATCTAAAATCACCCATCAGATTTTTTATTATACCTGTCATAAGTTCCTTTTTTGTAGCATTTAGCAGAAGCTAGCTGTTTTTGTGTACTGCGCCTTTAAGGCTAGTCCTTCACGCCCACCGTTTCCACGTGCCTGGCAGCAGCTCCCTCGGCTGCGTCAGACAACAGAGAAACACGAAGGAATAAGATATCACGTAATGTTTGTGAGGAAAAACTACAGTAAGAATCTTACCAATAAGCATTTGATGCATGTTGTGGAGTTGCAGGATGAGTCACACACAATGTCGTTACACACACACACACACACACACACACAGCGCTGACAGGCACACACACAGACAGCGTGCGTTTAGTTTTGCACTGTTTTTGCATGCAAATGTGACAGAATACAGGTTAATATCCACTGCTGTATGGATGTCTGTTATGTTAATGCACAAAATAAACCTGATTTAACGTCCACAAACCGGGATTGAAGCGTCTTTTATGATTGTTCTGACACGCGGCTGTGTTGATGAAGTAAATGGCTGTAATTCATTACACACATGCACTGTTTTAAAATATTTTAAACTTGTAAAACTCACTCTTGATCACATTTGATGATGATTGATGATCCTAGCAAACTGAACAGACCTTTTATTTATGGTTGCTTAGTTTGCTGACGTCCTGGTCCTGTGTCTGTTTGACATGATTACACATGTTACTACGGAGATATGTTAATACGCAGCTGTCAATCAATTTGGTGGGCGGGGGGACCGCACTCCTACGTCAAGTTGCGGTCGGTCTGAAAACCACTCCAATTGGTCCACCGTTTTTATGTTGTTAAATTGAAAAAAAAGGACTGAGTGTGTTTATATCAGCCCAATATGACGGTCTATACACCATACATACACATATGTCTGTCCAAACAGCTTGAAAAGTAGATTTTTCACCATAGGTGCCCTTTAAAAGCGCACTGTAAGAGCCATATTGCATAGTTATTGTTGTATAAAGTAATTATCATAATTGTTTTGTTGATTTGTATGTCATATACTTTGTTACTTGTTCTACTGTGCATGTGTAGTATGCTGTTTTAGTGTGCATGTTTTGTGGTGCATGTGAGTTGTTAGTGTGATGTGCAGGTGTTGGAGAGCACAAGCTTTTGACCGTAAAAGTGCAAAATTGGCATCAGAATTCATCAAACTGGAACAAAAAGTTATATCTGAGTGGATTGTTACAAAATTATACACAAAGATACACAGAATTGAATGAACTCTCATGTCATGATCAAGTGAAAGAGTACTAATACGCATCAAAACTTGTGAAAGTATAATAAGGTTACATGTTCCCTACACATACCTAAACATAGTTAAAATTCTAACATTTAATCTACAGTTGCTAACTAGACATATTAGACATTGTTTAGCACTAGAAGAACCAACAATTTGCCTTTTTTTCTCCCATATCAAATATTGTTTGTTTTTAGCTGGTCTTTCCACAAAGTGCCAGCACAAAATATTTGATCAGAAGACTACTAGTACATGTATCAGCACTGCAGTATAGTTGATCTGAAATTACAACAGATGAAAATAATTAAAGTGCTTACTGCTGATTAATGATCACTGTCTCTGTTAAACAAATACAAAAATGATAGCATTCAGTTGTTTTACTGTCATTTCTACAGTATGTAATGTTCTATTGCTCACTTCATCTAGTGTCTTTGAATAATTTAAAACCATTGATGATGGAAAGAGCCCTGAAAAATTATACTCATGTAAAAGTACCATTACTTACCCAAAAATGTAGTGCAAGTAGAGTAAAAGTACCTGTTGTAAATATTACTTAAAGTATGAGTAAAAAGTAGCCCTTTTAAAAGTACTCAAGAGTAGTGAGTATTATGCTGTAAAAACATGATGCATTTACATGTAGATTGTGGATGTGTGTGCACACGTAACATTTTGTAGTGCATTTAATTATTGTTTAAGGCCATTTTAGTAATCATACAGTGAACATCCTTCATCTCGTCAGTGGCATGCATCTAAACAGTCTCAAAGTCACTTTTAAGACTTCCAAACAGTTTGCTGCAATTATACATCACCCATATCTTGAGTCAGTTTAATATCATGTGATTTACTTTCTATGTGTGATTTGATTGGACAGGAATCGCAAGATTGATTTTATCTAATGCCCATAGACAAGAAAAAATACAGTAGTTACTGCAGGTTGAAGAAAAGTAGTAGAGTAAAAGTACCGATACTGCACTAAAAATGCACTCACGGGAAAGTAAAAGTACACATTTTTAAAACTACTTAGAAAATTAAAACTTCAGAAAAAAGCTGCTCAATTACAGTAGTTTGAGTATTTGTATTTTTTGTTACTTTTGTTACTTACACCACTGGAATCCATTCCTCTGTTTTTAGTCTATACAGTGTTCAATGGCTCAGTCTATCTAGCATTTACAAATCAATCTATAGCTTTCTGTACAGTAGCAATTTGTTGTTCTACTGTTCATATTCCTCCTATATTTCTAGCATTAAAACGTTCAATCAGTAATTCTGTTTGACAATATCCTTTTGGTGTTGTACCAACCGTTCTTTCTAATGCTCATTTTATTTTCTTCTCATTTATATAGCCTGCCTGATAATGTCTGCGGCTCAAACACACTCTTTCAGTTCAAAACTAGATTAAAGACCAATCTTTTTAGTAAAGCATATACTCAATGCATCACATAGCGGTATGACGCATGAATGTGCTCCACGCAGGGTTTTGCATCTTGTTTAAATACACTATGAACAGCAGCTACGCTAATTATTCTCTTTATTCTCTATTTCCACCGGGGGGTACTCATCCCGAGGCCCCCAGAGATTATGCAGCACCACTGATGCGATCCAAGACCTGTGAAGAGATGATCCCAAGGTTTCCATAATCCTGGACCAGGCCGCATTCTGAGCAGCTGCTGTGGTGGTCATGAAGGAGTGGAGAGCATGAGATTGATTTCGGCGAGACTCCAGGGACGAGTCTTTGCTAAAGTCCAGCATTCTCCAGCCTCCGGTGCCTAGACTGCAGCTCTACACAAGATGTTTGGCCATAGGACAAATGGTCGTGCCTAACTGAGCCTGGTTTCTCTCCAGGTTTTTTTCCTTCACTTTAGCTAGTTGGTGAAGTTTGTTCCTTACCGATGTTGCCACTAGCTTGCATGGTCCGGGACTTGTAGAGCTGCGCATCGATGGATTTGCTCTCCAGTGTTTGGACTCTCAGCAGTGAATATTAAATCACACTGACCTGAACTAAACTGAACTTAAACTCTTACACCTGGACTTTCACAGTTTCAATTCACTATATTCTTCTATGTAAAGCTGCTTTGACACAATCTACATTGTAAAAGCTCTATAGAAATAAAGATGCATTGAATCGAATTGAATTAAATTTTGTTTATTGATGGTTTTATTTAGCTTTCTATCTTTGTCATTCATTTTGTCATTTTGAATTCTGTCACAATTACAATTTACAGTCAGAGAGCAGCTTAACCCCGGTGAATAAAACCAAGACCACCTAAAGAAGCACTTCCTCTCTCTCTTCCTTAAAAAAAAAAAAACACTTACTCTAGCACTAAATTCTTTGAGCACAAACAAGTTACTTTGTATAACTAGCACTTCTTGTATGTATTTCCTCCTCAATTGTAAGTCGCTTCAATTCACGCTTATAAACAAAAATGCCTGCTAAAAGACTAAATGTAAATGTATTCTATTTAGCACTGTTATTCTATCTATAGTGTTCTATCATTTATTTATTAGTCTTTCCATATTTTATTCAACCCTTTATTTTTAGCACTCCGTCAGTAAATCTACAAACCTACTAAATGAAAGGTGTTTTTTTAACTTTAAACAGCCAGTCAGCCAGTTTAATCACTTTACTTTTCCAATAAACAATACAGCATGCGAATTTCTTTGAATTTCAATTAAACTGAATTCAACGTGCATTCACATTGAAAATCTGCATCCATAATTATAAGTTTTGTTTCTGCACAGTCATGTACACAATACCTCTCTAACTGTAAGCCTTTTTAATACATTTGTGTCACAGTGGGTATTTTAAAGATTCAAAACTAGAGTGCACTATAGTTAATGTCATGTTCCTTCTGTAAAGATACATACCATTAGGAGAAGTTTCATTTGCAGGCGTTTTGCAGCACTCACTAAGATTCCAGTGTGGATCCCCCATGTGCTATTGTGGCCTGTAGGCAGTCTGGCCTGGCCACCATAGTCCAGCAATCACTCACTTGTGCCACGGCTCTGAGGCCCCTGTGGCGATACTTTGGTGAGTCAGCAAGGTAAGGAGCTTATTTGAGCTTTGACACTCTACCAATAAAAAGCTATCCCAAGCATTTTCCTACTCTCTATCCTGTCATTTTTTTTCTTGCCCTTCATTCTGCTGTTACCCCATACCAGTTTTAAGCTTTATATTTTTATTTATAGTTTATTGTTTGGGAAAACTTTCCTTTTAATATAAGTATCTGCCATGTTCATTCATTCATTCGTTTTCTTTTCAGCTTAGTCCCTTTATTAATCAGAGGTTGCCCCAGCAGAATGAACCGCCAACTTATCCAGCATATGTTTTATGCAGCGGATGCCTTCCAGCTGCAACCCAACACAGAGAAACACCCATACACTCTTACATTCACACACATACACTACAACCAATTTAGCTTATTCAATTCACCTATAGTGAGGGAAACCAGAGCATCGGGAGGAAACCCGGGGAGAACATGCAAACTCCACACAGAAATGCCAACTGACCTAGCCGAGACTCGAACCAGCAACCTTCTTGCTATGAGGCAGTCGTGCTACCCACTGCACCACTGTGATGCCCACAGCTGCCATATTATCTTTATTATTTATTAGTTAACTATTATTATAATTGGTTAACACTTTACAATAAGGTATACCAACACCTGTTTTTCACAGCAGCCTCGCGTATTTCACACCCATTTTTGCTGCCACCCTTCCATTTTGTTATTTATCCCTGAAAACTCCCATAATCCATATAAAAGCTGCACCCACTACCAGCTACAACAGGCTGACTCATCACTCAACTCAACATTCCAACTTCCAACATCCCGTTCCAACATTCGGCTCAACTGTACCAACTTTGGTACAGTCTTCTTAATAATAACCTTAATGATAACCTTTATTTAACCAGATAAGTCAATTGAGAACCATAGTAAATTGTCATTTACAATGACGACCTGGCCAAGAGGCAACATAAAAAGCAGATACAGAACAGCAGTGACACAACACAATTACAAATTCACAAATGCAGATAAAAATATATAAAACAAAGGTAAAACTAAAAACAAGCACAGTAATCTTCTACTATTGACTAGATTGAATTTTTAAAGGATGATAAGGGAATGAAAGTGTTGGGCTTTAAGGTCTGCTGCAGATTATTCCAAGCATCAGCAGCAGAAAACTGGAAGAGTAGCAACCAAATGATGTGCGAACTTTGGGTATAGAAAGATTAATAAAACTACTAAAACGCAGATTTTGACATGTTAAGAAGTGACTGTAAAGATAGTTTAGAGTTAGAGTTGTCCCAGTAAATGTTTTGTAAATGAACAGAAACCAATAAATTTGTCGACGTGATTGAAGAGAAGGCCAATTCAATTAAGAATACAGTTGACAGTGATGAGTATTAAACGGTGCACCAGTAACAAAATGAATTGCTGCATGATAAATAACATCTAGTTTGTGAAGGAGTTTTTGAAGCTGATCTGTAAATTAAATCCCCATAAACCAAAATAGGTAATAGTGTTAATTTGACCAAATGCTGCTTTGGTGAGTGCGTAAAGGAAAATTTGTTTCTGTAAAAGAAAACCAATACAGGCTTTAACCTTTTTGAGCAATTCATTTATATGCGAGTTTCAAATGCCAGTTTACCATCTAACCAGATTCCAAGATATTTGTAGCAGTCAACATAATCAATCTCAGTACCGTCCAATGAGGACATTTTAGGAGGAAACTTTACATGTGGTAAATTTCTATTAAAAACCATACATTTTAATGTATTAGTATTTAAAACTAAATGAGCATTGATAAAAGCATGTTGGATGTTGAAAAAAATGGTTTGCAGTAAAGAAAGTGCTCTAGTCAGAGAAGAACTACATGCAAAAATGATGGTTCTTGAGCCCTCAGCAACCTCAACTTTCAAACTATTGTTTCAGCACTACACAATATTTTAGAAAACTAGAAATTAAGTTTGGGCAACTACAAACATTTAAAGAGTCCCTATTATGCATTAAATAGGGTCATATTTTGGTTTTAAGGGTCTCCAACAACAGGCTGATATGCATGCAAGGTCAAAAAACACTTTCATGGTCTTTAAATATGCATTTATTTTTACCTAATTATCCCAGCGACTCCCATATGAATCGTTCAGTGATTCATTTGTTACCAAACCCCTCCTTAGCACGAAGCTAATCTGCGCTGATTGGACCGATGACAGCCTGTTGCGATTGGTCGACACTGACAGCCTTCAGCGTAAGACAGAGTGACCCAGCACAACTTATCAACAATATAGTAGTCAGAGTGCATACACGCTTCATATTAGTGGATTTTGGCTACCAGTGGGTAAAAATTCCAAGAACTGGAGAGGAGATCGACACGAGTCTCCTAGCCCGTCACACTCTACCTGCTCTTGACACACACACACACACACACACACACACACACACACACACACACACACACACACACACACACACACACACACATATATATATATAGACCAATTACCATGTTTGTAAACATTCAGGATGCGCGCGCAGAGAGGTGGCAAAAAAAAAAAAAAACGGGAGCGCTAGCATTTACAGCGAGGGAATGACAACCGATGCTGTTCAGCTGTTTGTTGTTGTCTTAGAAATAGGTTAGATTGATTACATATTATATATATTATTTACATAATGCTTTCAGCATATTATAACAGCTTGTCACCCAGTGATAAGCACAGTGATTCTGCAAAATCAACGTTAAAGTGAGCGCCGTTCGTCTGACAGGTCCATTTGCAATTGCACCCTCCCAATGGTTATTGAATGAGAGGAAATGACCAAGCATCCAGCCCCAAATATACAATCTCATTGAAACTCCAAGGGATTTTACGAGAGAAGTTAAAGGGCTACAAGTGTTTGGATACCAACAATTGTGTTCTGTGCGGTCATGTGCAAGAAATAATGTTCCCTAATTACCAGATTCAAAACTACTACACCTGAACTTACGGCAGGGTGTGAACTTACACATAAAGGTAAAGTTTGTTTTATTTTCGCACATTCAGACTTTGTCCTTAATAATATATTTTTTATGAAATTATTTGCAAACTCTAAATAGCAAAATCATATTAGCAGCCAATGACTATCAAAGTACAAAATTGTTCACAGTCAAATAAACAGTGTTCATGTTGTTTTCAAGTCACACAGGTTACTTCAGACCTGGTAAACAATATAGGGAGTGTGTCACAAGTTGTCACTGAATGAATGTGTGAATATAAAACCAACTTTACCTTAATAACTTACACTTTCACGTTTCATTCTAAGCATTCAGTTTCTGCAGTTTAAATAACCACATGTAACTGTTTTGTCGAAATCATTGCTGTAATCAAAAACGAGTAATGTATATGATTCAGCATAGCCTGAACTTACCTGATATAACATGAGAACTGCAGAGTCCAGCATTTATAATTAGGTCATCACTTCATTCAGCTCCCTTTTAGCCAAAGACGTCTGCAGTCGGCATTAAAAGCAGTGTGGTGTATGGTAAAAGTTCATTTTAAACGGTAAAGTCAAATTTGGCATACTACCGCAAAACACGACATGTTTACTATTGCAGCTGGTCTTCTTCTGCAACCGGGGACTCGTGTGACGTCATAAGTGACGTAGGTTGGTAATTGGTCTATTTTACCCTCCTCCTCAGAGGACACAACACCAAAATAAAATTTAAAAAACCAAAATAAAACCAAAAAAGTCCTTAACAAAAACATTCAAAAACAGAATACAAAGAATGTATATTAAAGAAACAACTTCACATTAGTTACTAACACCATAGAACACAGTAGCCGGTTCTCACCAGTGTTATCAGGGCCGGCGCGTCCATAGTAAGGGCGACGTCAGCAAACCACCTCCCCCCGGTCCTCACTTTCATCTGCGACACCCACACCCTCTCTCCCGGTACTAACTTTCAACCGCGAACCGGTCACTTTCTTTTTCACTTTCGGGTTGAGGACAGCGCCGTTCGCCTAGAGCGCCAGTCCAGCTTGCTCCAGCCCTGACTGTTATTCAGACACCTCACCCCGAACCTAACCCTCCGGTCTCCTGGATTTTTAGGGACAGATGTTGGCAGGTATGTGTGTGCAGTTTTATTTTGAAACTTGACTGCTGCAAGTATGTAAGAACAGCTGAGCTGACGATGGCCGCATTAAATCCGTAAACAAAGTGCCTCGCGTCGCGTTTTCACCGTGGCTTTAGACACGATATGAGAATATAAAGAGTTAACCATACAGTACAAGTGGTTACAAGTAACAAAACACAATTAAATACATAATTTGCCATCTAGAAAATGCAAGGAGGCAACCATTTTAACCACTTACTTACACTTGTGAAATGGAGGTTTTGGTGTTTTGTACACCAAGCAGGTTGTACACCAGAAGCGCCGCTCGGCGACACGCAGCGTAGCGCCACGCAGCGGCATGCATTTCTGAATTCTAAACATAAGTTTCTATGAGGTGACACACACCGGCGCTGCAAGTGTGCGATACTTTCAACTGTCATGTGCGCGCCGTGTCGCGGTGCATCCGGTGTGTGATGCCCTTCAGTCAAAGTTAATTCAGTGTGCTTTATTAGTCTCGGTGTAGGCTACAAGCTCGGAGCTTTAAACTAGCACACAGTTGGCTGTAAAACTATACAAAGACACAAATGATTTTGTACTCTCTGCTTGGTCTGTGTCTGAGTCGTACATGTACGGCTGGCTGGTACTCTCATGTTGCTTCTCTCTGTCTGCCTGTCTATTGCAATACACACCCCTTGATAAGTTGGGCGAGAAGTCGAAACTAATTTTCATGTGAAGCAACATGCCCCTAAAACAGCAAACTGTGTACACGCACCCAAAATGACACTTTTTAACACATCATAATAAAACAATCTGAATTGTGTTTTGAACTGAACCTAAACTGGCACATTTAGAAGAACCATAATATTAATATTACATCTTAAAAAAGGGGTAAAATAGGTGCCCTTTAACAAAAGGCCGATGAATTCTCTGTTGTAAGTGTGTAGATTTCAGAAGCACTCAAACAGCACATGGCTGGGCTATAATGCTGAGGTTTTTGGGAGCGCAACAACTGGGCGAAGTTTCATATCGACGCCACGACAAAACGACTACAGACTTGTTATCAAAACGATTCATTTAAAGTACTAGGAGTCGACTCTTTTATAAATGAATCAATATTTTTAAACACTGTCCACTTTCAGATTTAAGCCTGAGCTGGATATTTCACTTCACTTAGAGCTGTGTTACACACTACATGGAAGGTCATTCTCAAAAACCCATAATAGGGGCTCTTTAAATAATGCTTTATTTTGAAAGGTACAGTACCATTGAACAACATCCCATAGAGCACATTAAGTCCAACAACACAATAGTGTTGAATTATGAATGGTTATTCAATATTTATAAATATGTATTACTAATGTTAACTAATACAAACTTATTGTAAAGTGTTTTACTGTTGTATATTACATATATTAAAACAATCTTTCTTTCTTTCTTTTTGATTGATTGACTGATTTTATGTTTTTTAACAATTTTTGGGTCAAGTGCTTATAATCTAGTTAAATTGTTTATATCTTTATTTACAAATTGCTTTATACGAAATATATTGTTTCAAAGCAGCTTCACAGTAATGAACAGTCAATGATTTTCAAAATTAGGCAAATCTAACTTGAAGCAGCTGTAGAACAATGATATTTGCATTATTCAGCTCAATACAGTTCAATGTTGATTCAGCTAAATTACTGAGTAAATTTCATTCATTATAAAACAATTTCAAGTGTCATCAAACTGAATATTTTAATTGCTATTTAGACTGCAACTAAGCAAGCAAAAGGCAAGAGTGCCAAAAAACCCAAGCTCTTTCAGATGACAGAAATGGAGAAGGTGTTGTGGGAGAAACTAGACTCTATCCGGCAACCAGTTCTCCTCAGTTAAATGACATAATGTTGTTACACCTGCATAACATAGACAACCAACCAAACCTCTATCTAGCATCTATTGATCAGTCTATTTATTAGCTTTATTTTCCATCCAGTGTCTTGTGTGTTTATCTAGCAATCTTTCAGCAGCATTATGGTGTTCTACTCTTCATTCAGTCTACCGTTCTATCACTTCATCTAGCATTAATTTGTGATTCATTAGCACAATTAGCATGCAATTTAACTGATCATTAAATAGCATTCTGTTGTCCTACGGTTAATTTTGTCTAGTGTTATATTGCTCACTCTACACTATCTAGCATCTACACTCAAAAATATATATATTTTTGCTTGTTCAAACTACTTAATTACTTAATTAAAATGAGCTGAAACAACACAATTCTTAAGATTTCATTGGGACAACTTATTTTTTTTTATGTTCAATCAACATAAATTTGTTAAAAGTGTTAAGTTAACTTAATCGATTTGTGTCTCAGCAAGTGAGGCAACTAAGTCGGCTTCTCCATTACTGCCCTTGAGTTGTGTTGTCAATAAAAAATTGGGCTAAATTATAATAATTCTCAATAAAAAAAAAATAAATGGATTTAGAATTGTATTTTCTGGGTTTAACATGTACACTCAAAACATTTATTTTACTGCTTGCTCAAACAACTTATTTAAAATGTGTCACAATCAACACAATTATTAATATTGTTATTATATTTGGACAACTTAATTGATTCATGTTTAATCCACTTTCATGTAAAAATGATTGAGATAACTTAATTGAATTGTGTTGGGACTTCATTCATTCATTTTCCTTCGGCTTAGTCTCTTACTGTATTTATCATTTACCAACTATTCCGGCATATGTTTTATACAGCGGATGCATTTCCAGCCACAACCCAGTACTGGAAAACACCCATACACTCTCAAATTCACACATGCACTCATACACTACCAAATTTTCAATCATACCAATTTTTGTTTACACAATTCACTTATAGCGCATGTCTTTGTATTGTGGGGAAAACCGGGCACCTGGAGGAAATCCACGCCAACACGAGGAGAACATGCAAACTCCACACAGAAATGCCAACTGGCCTAGCCAGGACTCGACCCAGTGACCTTCTTGCTGTGAGGCGACAGTGCTAACCACTGAGCCACCGTGACAAATGTGTTGGGACAACTCAACATAAACAGGTATGTTTTTGAAGTTTAATGCTGTTCTTCAACTCTAGAATGGTAAAAATTGAAAAAGGACCTAGGGTATATCCAGGTTTTCATTGACACTTTAAGCTGTTTAAGTCTAAACATCCTCCATTGTTTTCTAAATATCACCACTAACAGTGTCTTTTCCACTCACACAATGGCATATGCTCCGCAACTCCAGCTTCTTAAAATGCCGTAACATTATCTCCCATAACTCATTCAATGGGAAGCTGTCGACTTTGGACAATGGCAGGGTTGGGTCTGGTTTGTGACCTCTGGCATTGTATGTGGAGACGTGTCCCAGATGAGCTGGCTGGCGGCCCGCGGTTCCACCTCGGCAGGGGCCCGGGCTGAAGCAGCTTGGCAGAGGCAACGGCGGGCAGAGTGACCTTGCTTAGCACTCTAATGGAGAGTCTGGCTCCAATCCACCTCTCAGCTTCAGCGTAGAGGCTGTTTCCCAATCAGGGGCCATGATCCCCCTGCTTGCCTCCAATGCCCCCTCACACATCATACAACTGACACTAATTGTCACCAGCGAGTGCAGCTGATAAAAGCTTCACTCAACAGGAGAGATGATGAGTGAGAAACTGGCAATGCTATAAGTTATCTACTTACCATTGCTGTTAGTTTCCCCTTGGTATTTTAGCATTTATCCATCAATGTCTCCATTTCATCATGTAGCATATGTTGTTAAACAGTTTTACTATTAATCAGAACCGATGTAATGTGTGCACTTGTAAGCTGTTTTGTCAAGTTGCTTTGGAAAGATGTAGATTAGTTATGGTCCACTTTTAAATTTGTTGTCTTTAAGTAATTTTGCAAGTTACCTGTCAACTTCGCAACACCTGATGTACATATTTGAGAACTGAAAAACACATGCTCGAGGTATGTATTGCTGCATTTTGTGTGTAAAACCCAATTCTATGTACGCTGCCAGACTTGGGAGGCAGAGCAGAGCAGACTAACGAATGAGAGTTCAACAAATTACAGATCCACAAAACCGGTAAAACGAACGAAACCCAAAAAAAGCAAGCACATGAGGTTGCAAACAGGGCCATAATCGTGTTTCTCTTCTATTTTGATTTTGGAAAACACAGTCAACTTGGTTTACGGAAAGGAGTGTGTGGGTCAGTAGATGCCAAGCTGATAATTTATGCACAAGCCAACCGGCTTCTCTCAAGGAGACAAACGAGAAAGACATTAATATTTGCAATAATGTCCGGAGTACATATCTGTTGCTTCTGAAAAATGTAGTCATAGGTACATACAGTATTTCCAATGAGCCTGGGTTGCAACTTATTGTACTAACCCTAACTAGTCACTAACAGTCTACTAGTACAGTGGTTCCCAAGGTAATGGCAGGAAGTCGCTTGGTGATTTCCAAAAGTCAAATAAAAAAAAATAAAAAAATAGTTGGTTCTCAAAAATGCAGTCATAGGTACGTACAGTATTTCCAATGAGCCTGGGTTGCAACTTCTTGTACTAACCCTAACTAGCCACTAACAATCTACTAATTCCAATTCTATCTACGCCACCAGACTTAGGAGGCAGAGTGGAGCAGACTAATGAATGAGAGTCCAACGGATATCAGATCTAGAAAACCGGTGGAACAAACAAAACCCAAAAAAGAAAGCGCATGAGGTTGAAAATGGGCCATAATTGTTTTTCTCTTCTAGTTTGATTTTGAAAACACAGTCAATTTGGTTTAGGGAAAGGGGTGTGAGGGTCAGTCGATTCCAAGCTGATAATTTATGCATAAGTCGACTGGCTTCTCTCAACGACGCACACGAAAAAGACATTAACATTTGCAATAATGTCCAGGGCACATATTTAAAATGACCATATTTTATCCAGTACCCACAGAAGATAAAAATAGTAGTTACTTGTTACATAAAAAAAAAAAAAAAACATACAAATGAAAAGCCATCAGCCTTTACATTTTTTTTTTTCATAGGATTGGTGTGGTTATGTTAGATTTACAATACGACAATAACATCAGCTGAAGCAGATAGATTTTATAGCATCAGGTTAAACTTTCTGAAACCATCTCCAAAATTAAACCAAGAATAGACTTGTGCTGAAAACAATCTTTAGGTGAGGTTAATATTAAATTAAACAAATGAATAAATGGAAATAAAAATGATATGGTTGTTTTTGTGTTTTCAATATGCTCATGTTTATTTTGGCCTATTGTTTTGTGTGCAACATTTTGTCACCTTATTCCGCAGAAATCCACAGATTTTGACTAAAATTCTTTGCAGAAATAGCAAAAAACAGATTTTGTCTGGCCCTACATATTAGTTTAATAAACACTGAAAAGTGTTTCACTTACCATATATGCACAAAAAAAAATATTTCACATTTAATATATAATTTTTTTAATATTTGTTTCTTTTTCAACAATTTAAATTTTAGCATTTAATCTCTGTCAAAAAAATGCTTCATCACATTGACACACATCTTAATTTTGTGTGGTGCGGCATTATTTAGCCAACTCTGATTTTGTTTGGTTTTTGTGTTTCTTTCTGGTCGTTCCCACTGTCTATGGAGCAGTCTGGCGAAATGACAAAGAAAGCTGATCCTGATTGATCCTTGTGCGTGCATTAAAAATGCTGATTGGCTCACAGAAACCTTATAGAGCCAAGCTAGAGTTCGACTTTGTAGATAACCCTTTTTTGTTTTTTAAATAAAAAGTCTTAATATGTAAACAACTTAAAAAAAATCCCATAATGTAAATAAATTGTCATTTCATAAGAATATGTGAATAACTCAATTTTGACAAAAATGTCAGATAGAACCTTATAATTCTAAGGTGACGATTTGTATATTTATAACCCCCTCTGAACAATTTGGGGCTGGCATTGTTATTTTTGGGGTTACAGGCTGAAATGTTCAGAAACTCCTGTGCTAATATACTATTACGAGTTTGGTGACATATAGTTTCAATGTTGTTTTAGTACCAAAAAAAAAGTTTAATGCTACAGTATATCAACACTAGTACTTCTCCCACCTTTCAAATATAAACTATGTTTTGCTTAGGACGATTAAAGCCCCTCAGGACATCCAAAAATGATGTTGATATAACCTAAAATGAGCATTCCATGTGGGGCTTACGCTGCTTGAAATTAGATTTGTTGCAGATTGGTCTAATAATAGCTTGTCTTTTGCACATGTAGGCAGCTGCATCATTATACAATTCAGAGCTGAACTGCACGTTGGCTGCTAAAAAGGACAAATGGTCTGTCATTGTCATCATCCAGCAGCAAAATGGGCATATCATAGGGGGTAGACGAATCAGGGAAGGTTATGGAATGATCTAGAATACCCAATCAAGGAGTGAAAAAGAGTAGTCTTGCCTGGTTAGCAAAGATTTTTCCTTCTGTCTACATTGAAATCCTACCCTAGAATTTTCAAGCTTCAAAAATGTTCAATTTTTGCAGTGCTTCCAAGAGTCTCAGATTTTGAGGATTAAAATGTCAAAAAGTGGTGTGGATTCCAGGTATAAACATAACAAAATTGATACAAACAATGGAAAAAGCACTAATGTAAATCTACAGAAAACTAAATATATAAACCAAAATGAATTGTAATCAGATTTTATATTTCAGAAATGCAAACGTAGTCTCTGAGTTCATTTTCAGACTACAGCTACAGAAAACAAACAAATAAATAAATAAAAACACTATTGTTCTATTATTATCCAGCCGATTGTTTGATTTTTGCATACCTGAACTAAGAAAACAAGGTATATGTTTTGATTCTTGACTTCAATTAACAATTTAAGTCATTCAGTCACAAATACAAACACATTAACAACATTTAATGCACAAGTAATTTAACGATTCTATTTTTAAAAAGAGAGATTGTAATATAAAAATGCGCTATTGACGTGGCCTGCATACTGTAGCTTTAGTTATGGACTAAATAGATTACACAAATGTATTATTTCAGTATTAGAAACAGAGATAGCAAATGTGACAGCCAGTTATATGCATTAGGCAGATTAGTAGATTATTGGAAAGGATTTAAGAGTGCACAAGAACACCTGACAATTTGTCCACCTTTTGATACTCTTAACACGTCTTTATATTGATGTGCTGACAATATAAGAGGCCTGTTTGTACAGAGACTTTATGACAATCAATGCACACCTAGACATACCCATATAAATTATGCCAAAAAAGGGACTTTAAGCTCAAGACATTTATATAAATCTGTGAACACCCTTGGTCTTTATTTGTAGATTTAAAGAATTACATTTAACTGAATCTGGTTGAGTGTTATTTCTGCATTTATTTCAGTTTTTTTTCTGTAAGTATGTAAGGCAATAGCTTGTTTCAGGAGGGTTTTAAGAGAAGACAAAAAAAATGTTGCAACATTTTCTCTGCGGTTGCAATTACACTTTCCTTTTGTTTAATACAAGCAATTAACCTAGAGACATTCGTATAAACAGAGAACAGTTTTGCCTAATTTTGAGTAGGAGATATGTACAGTTATGTGTAAAATTAGTCATCGCTAATTAGCTAAAGCAGAACAAAGCAATAAGCCAAATGTTTCTGATCTCTCATTTCAGATTTGGAATAAGAAAAACCCCAGTGGACTCACTTGATGTTAAAATCATTGCCACTAAAGTGCCTCTGACTTTTAATGAGTTTTTTTAAAGAGTCTAACAGAACCAGAGGTCAGCAATTTTTTTTACAAGTTCTGTCAATTTCCTCTGTTCTTTCTTTCAGACAAAAACATCCTTTGTACTCAGATCTGATTTACTTGTTCATATGGAATTAGCCATACTGTGTGGGAGTAGGTGATTTATCAAGGGTTTTACATGCATGCCATGCATTTTATCGCTGAGTTGAAACTAAAACACAAATTGAGGTCAAATCTGACTTTTAACGTTACAAATCTGAAACATATAGGGATCTTTTTAACAATCTAGCCACAAAGTCTAAATGCATAGTGCAAAAGCATTAGGGCGTGTCCAAATCCACTTTTGCTATTTTAAAAATGGAAAAATATGGTGTGCGCCGAGGCGCATGGTCTAACAGAGTTGTGATTATTCTCTTAATGAGTTATGGGGGTGTTTTGAACAAAATGTGCATTAAACCAATCAGTCTCATCTCCCATTCCCATTAAGAGTCAGTTGTGTGATGCAATGGCACATTTGCTATTTAATAGCGGACTTTATAAGTAGAAAAACTAAACACTTCACTATCTATTTATCTACGCGATAAATAACAAGCCTCCTCTATTCAGCTTTTTTACTTTCTCTTTAGATTATGTTTACTCTTTACTCCTTTACTGTCATAAAACATTGTTATACGCACTCCACTGAACACATCCATTAGCCTATATATTTATTTCATTTGTTAAGAGCAAATATTTGTTTCAAAAGTATTTTTTTCTAAATTCAGTTCCAATTTACAGCAAACAAATAAATGAATAATAATAATAAAGTGTGGTCAAAAAACGGAGTTATATCCAAACACACGTTCTATTCTTATGCCCCATATGGCGATGTAGACATCTTCAAAACCCGACAGGTTACAAATCTAAACTTGTTTTTATTAAAACAAATATAAATATGCATATAATAAATAATACTGATAATAATAATAATAATAATAATAATAATAACAACATTATACAATTTGTCCTGAATAAACTGAAATAAAGACCTGCACTGGTGCATAACTAAGGCGCTCTGTGCTGGACTTTAGACCAGCTTTTGGTTGGTCAATGGCGCAGTCTATTTCAGTTCCTCAAAATAGCAACACGCCAACAATGTGCCTTAACACACTTCTATTTTAGACCCATAAGTCCACTAAGTGGCGCAAATAGATTTGCTATTTAAACAACATGGCGCAAAACGTGAAGACTACAGTTGCGCTGGTCTGAAAATAGCAATAAATCACAGCATGTCTTGTGCCTTATTGAGCCGGGTGTATGATAGGGCCCATATTGTTTCTTATACAGATATATTTAATTAAGTCAAGACAGCTTTGTCTTATTTTATTTTTTTT
>CAIGQZ010001108.1:28565865-28583090 GCA_903798205.1 Danio tinwini
CCCCCCTCATTGGGTGTTCGATCACGCTTACCTCTCCACACCAAGATTTACACTTATTGAATGAATACGTTTAAAAGCAGATGACCACCTTCTGAATGACCCTTGCTGTAATATTTGTTTTTGTATCATATTTAGGAAGGCATATGTTTATTAATATATGATGTTTCTAAGAAAGATAACTTTTAAAGAAATCAATGATTTAGTAATAATTAAAATGAATTTTTCCACCACAGTGTACGTACATGCCATTTGCCATCCCCCTTTAAAATCACGAATTTGAGCATGAAAAGATGATGTGTGAACACAATCTTGTCCTATCTTTATTTTCTTTCAAATAAAAAGCCTACATTTTAGATGGCCTGTGGAAATTAATATATGGGGTGAACTGTGCCTTGTTTCATTGCCTAGCCTGCTGAATTTTCAAACACTGCTTAGATACATTCACACTGATATGTGAATGTACTTATGCACGCACACAAACAAACACACACACACACACACAAACACACACTTTCTCCTAGAAATCAGCACAGTTTTTGACTCGCTGCCCGGTCGCTATCTGCCGGTTTTAGATTTCCCATCTGATTGACAGCCCTGGTACCTTTAATAGGGTTTGTAATAGATTCGTGATGCCTCTCATGCTCCTCTGGAGAGCATCCCAACAGCTCTCCACTCAGTCGTCTTATGTCATTCCTGACGCCTCAGCTTAGATTGGCTTATCTCTGCCTCAGCCTGGCCGCCGACTCTCATAGACAGATTAGTACAGATGTTCTATCTTCTATTTACAACACCACCTTGCGTTCTTCCTGTGCACGGAATAATATACAGTTATTGAATTAAAGAATCATTGAGTTATCCCCCATAAGGCAGTTTCAGTGTGTCTCTGTAAGTATTATTGATTTTTGTTTCTTAGTATTAAAGCAACTATTGGAAACATAAGAAAAATAATTTGATTTTGTGTTTCATTTCTGTGTCATTTTGTATATTAATATGTTTTACAGCATTTCCTGGAAAAAAAAATCTGATTCTACTCTGAAGGGTAAATGTATTTAGAGTAATCGCAAGTGTGAACAATAAGTGTAGTGTGCTTTCATAACGAAGTCTTTTTTTCCCATGAGTGTTTTTTTTTTTTTTTTTCAAGAAGGCTGAAACATTTTCATGTGAAGGTATGAGGATTTCACGAACACATAGATTGCCTGTCTTTACGGCGGCCTTGTTCTCAGTCTTTGAAATCTGTATGGATAAATGGGAAAGGAAAGATTGATTACTGAAATGCTTTTATTCCTTTTTTTTTTCTCCATTCTTCGCTTGGTCTTTTAGCGCATTCAGGGTTAGACCAAATTGGCCACATGTGCCTCCAATCATTGTGCATCAGGTGCTGGAATCTGCACTGTCTTTGATTCTGAAGAGCTCCTGATTACAGTGACAGTTCTGCTCTCTCATAGCGTAAATGGAGAAAGCTACAGCTGCACTAGATGCACTGTTGTGGCTTGCCTTGAAAAAAAAATATTAATGAAGTGACCAATTACAAGCGACTTTGTCCTCCAATAGACATTACTCTAAATCTAATTCATTATTATAATAAATCTGTTAGGTTTGTTTAAATATTGACTACTTGTTTCAGCAGGGGTTAGGCTTAATATTCACACCAAGGACAATAACAATAATCATAATGCAAACATAAAAAAAAAAAAATCAGTCAATCAATCAATTAATCAATCTTGGGGTTTTGTTCACGAGTGAGGGAAGAATGGCTTTCGATTTACAGGTCAATTTATGTTCTTACTCTCACCTATGGTCATGAGATTTGGGTCATGACTGAAAAGAAAAGATCTCAAATACAAGTGGTCGAAATGAGTTTTCTTCGCAGGATGGCAGGGGTGCACCCTTATGGATAGGGTGAGGAGCTGTCACCCAGGAGGAGCTCGGAGTAGAGCCGCTGCTCTTCCACATCGAGAGAAGTCACCTGAGGTGGCTCGGGCATCTGTTTCGGATGCCTCCTGGATGCCTTCCTAGGGAGGTGTTCCAGGCATGTTCCACCTGGAAGAGGCCTCGGGGAAGACCCAGGATATGCTGGAGGGACTATGTCTCTATACGCTGGCTTGGGAACGTTTCAGAATCCCCCCCCCCCAGAGGAGCTGGAGGAAGTGTCTGGGGAGAGGGAAGTCTGGGGTTCTCTCCATAGACTGCTGCCCCCGTGATCCGGCCCCGGAAAAGCGTTTAAATTTTTTTTTATAAATGATAAATAAATAAATAAATATGTAAAAAAAAATTTTTATAAAAAATCAAATAAATAAATAAATAAATAAATGGCCACAAATGAATTATAGTTAGTAAATTATATGTTTTGGTATTTATTATTATTATTTTCTCCACTTGAAACTTTGACAGCTATTCAGAATTGACCCTGCTTTGTAGAGCACAAGCATTTCAAGGGGCAAGTGTCATTATATTCATAGATGTAAGTCTGATCTGGGTAACAGAATTTTGATAGTGCTATTTTGACATTTTGTTGACTATAAATAGCTGTTAGGGCAGCTGGTTCGCAATGTCGCCTCATAGCAGGGTCACTGGTTCAAGTCTCATGAAGAGTTTGCATGTTCACTGTGTGTGTGTGTGGGTTTCTCAGGTTGCTCCGGTTTCCCACACAGTCCAAAGATGCAGTTTAGGTTAACTGGATAAATTAAATTTTCCATAATGTGTGAATAAGAAAGTGTGTGGGTGTTTTCCAGCACTGGAGTTGTAGTATCAGTGCTGGGTTGTGGCAGGAAGGGTATGCATCGGTAAAACATATGCCAAAGTAATTGGCAGTTCATTCCACTGTGGTGACCCCTGTTAAAGCTTTAAAGGGCACCTAGGTTTTTCCAGATTTAATATAAGTCTTTTGTGTCCCCAGAATGTGTCTGTAAAGTTTCAGCTCAAAACACCCATCATATTATTTATTATAGCTTTCACTAGATGGTGTTTTATAGCTCTCAATAGATTTTTGCTGTTTTTGTGTACTGCGCCTTTAAGGCTAGGCCTCCCCGCCCACCGTTTCCATGTGCCTGCCGCATGTGCCTCAGTCTCCGCCCTTGGCTGCCTCAGACAACTGATACAGACATAAAGGAAGCAGATCTCACGTAACGTTTGTGACAAAAACTACAGTAAAAGCTTTATCAATGATTATTTGGTGCATTTGTTGTGTGGAGCTGCAGGATGAGTCACACATGATGTTGTTACAAAGTTCACGCACACACAAACACACACACACACAGCGCAGACACACACGCACATACATACAGCGTGCACGTTTAGCTTTGCACGCAAATGTGACAGGATACAGGTTAATCTCCACTGCTGTATGGATATCTGTTACGTTAATGTACAAAATAAACTTGATTTAACGTTCACAAGTCGGGATTGAAGCGTCTTTTATTATTGTTCTGACACGCGGCTTTGGTGATGAAGTAAATCGCTGTAATTCATTACACACATGCACTGTTTTAAAACATTTTAAACTTGTCAAACTCACTCTTGATCACATTTGATGATGATTGATGATCCTAAGCTGAACAGACCTTTTATTTAGGGTTTATTTGCGCATGTCCTGTCTTGTGGATATGATTACAAATGTTACTACAGAGACATGTTAATACGCAGCTGTCAATCAATATTGGTGGGTGGGGGGATCGCACTCCAACGTCTACGTTCGGTCTCAAAACGGCTCCAATTGGTCCACCGTTTTTATGTCGTTAAATTGAAAAAAAAAAGGACTGGGTGTGTTTATATCACCCCAATATGACAGTATATACACTATACCTACACATATGTCTGTCCAAACAGCTTGAAAAGTAGATTTTTCACCATAGGTGCCCTTTAAGATAAAGACAATTTGACAGTACAATTTATTCTAATAATCCGAATCTAAAAATCTGACAATCTATTAGCACTCTTTAAGTTAGTGGACATTAAATTATTATAGACAACAGAATTAATAAAACAAATGTCTAAAAAAACAACAGTAATGGAATTTCAGCAAATAAAGTAGGCTTATTGTTACAATATGTGGTACATTATGTATTCATGAACACAGGCACGTGCACACATAGGGCTCAACCTAGTTTGCACATCGTTTGCAGAATTGGTCTTCAATCGATAGACGCAATATAGACATAATCTGCACGTCGGTCAGACGTCTAATGTTTAGTGGGTTAGCAGACAAGTGTTTATTATGTATGTCCAATTAGTAAAAATAAGCTCTGACAGACATCAACGAGAGTACAGTAACACACTTTTGAAAAACACAACAAACTGTCTGTTTCTTTCTGTCTGTATCTCTTGGTGCAGTGCAAATTGGCCTTAAGATGAACGTTCAGCTAAAAAAAGTTTCAGATTGCTTTGTTTCTAACATAAGATCAGATAAAATCAGATAAATTCTTTTAATGTATGATGTGTCTGTGTTCATAATTTCAGAGAACCTAATAATTGCCACAATGGAAGCCAAAGTTCTACAAATTTTTCTTACTAGATTTGAAGGCTGCTGATTTCAACAAGAACAAATCCTGCGACATGATGCTTTCTTAGTAAAGTTTAATGTCAAATGTTATTAGTTTTAAGATTGCTAGCTTGGGCAAGTACAGTGGATTTGAAGAAACAGTGGATTTGTTGTTCCTCTCTCGAACAGCATGAACAACATATTGAAATGGACAAATCGCTTTCATATCTTCTTTAGTAGAACAACTGTCAAGTGAGGAAAAAGAAAGTGTCCTTTTCAAAGTCTGAAAAAGTGAAGCAGTGGCTGAATAAATGGATTTGAAGCAGTGTTTCTCATTTAGGCGCCAGACTGCTGATCGGAGGAGTATGTGAAGTCTGTCTCAGTCTAGTCTCATTCCTCAGTGCCTGTCATGGGCAGCCAATACTTAGTCTCATCGCCATGATAGATTGCTGTATTATCACGATGTGACACCCCAGTACCACCCTCACCGTGAGGAAGAGAGCACCCGCAAAACGCTTGAGTCAGCTTGATTGATCCTCTGATTTTTGTGGCTGGATACCTTAGAGATTTGACAAAGTTTTTGACAGTTTTCCTTTGTAAGGTCAGCTTGATTGAATCATAGGGCACTTTGCTGAGAGGAAGAAGCCAGCTTATTGTCATAATGACACAGCGTAACCCTCAAACGATACTACAATGCTTTAAGGTCAGGTTCATCTGAGGTGATTAAAGACTGCAGTCAATGAACCCGCTATAAGCTCTGCGCAGGCTTTATTGGATGAGGTATAGCGGAGGATTGATTTGTCCTGGGCACTTTATGATATGCCAGATCACTCTCGAGAGTGCAGCCAGGATTGGCAATAGAAAAACTTTCAATGGAACACAATGAAATGCCTAAACAATGCAATTATATAAAACTCATTTCAAATACCAAGTTACTTTATTACAAAAAAACATTAACTGCTGCAACATTGAGAGGTAAAATATTTGGTCGTCTTGTTCATACTGACACCCTTGCTGAAATAAAGAGGTTTTACTGACCCCATTGGAACTATAATAATAAATATAAAAGAACATGGAGAGAAAAAAAATCTGAGAAATGAAGATTCAAGACTCATAAGACCTTAATACACTGTTACTTATCACAAAACTAAACAATTATACATAAAACATGGATCTGATCCGCAATTACAAAGCTCTTTAATTAATCATAAAGTATAATGTAAAAAATATATTATTAACAAACATATTTTTGAGCAACATAAGCACACACACACAAAGATAGTCCTGTAATTGTTAGTCAAATTGAATCAACAAAGCAGTAACAATTTCTTAATGATGCAATGGTACAGGGATTTTCTTACTTTGAAGGTGCTGTATGTACATTTTTGACTCCTCTAAAACATAAAAATACCATGATATGTTTGCAGATATTTAAGAAACATGCCAATTGAACATTCTTGTTTATCTGAAAAACAATACTGAAGTCAGATATTATGCTTTCAAAATGTGAGTTATGTGCCGGAACGACTGTCTTTGTTTTGGTACTTTTAACCCGCCCACTGCCACTTTAGCTAATTATAATTCAGCAACCCTCGTTGCCTTCATGGGAAACAGCATATGTAATTCATTCATTCATTCATTCATTCATTCAGAAAGGCTCTCAAAGCATGCGTCAGTGACTGAAATCTAACCTCCGGTGGACAGTAGCAGACTTTGAAATGAGACGCAGATTCAGAGTTTCACATGAGGTGGTTATTAATTAGTGAATAATATAAATAATGACAACATAAACATTAGGTTAGCAGGTTCCATTGAAACCCCATGTCCTAACAACACGCTACGTGATGAGATTTGCAGTGATAAGCAGTTTGGCTGCTTGCACCAGACGAAACATGACAGAAATGTAAATATAGCCATTCAGAAGCACAGAATATGCACTCACGGTTATGCTTACAATCTATTTAATACATATTAAACCACTTTAATATAATTAAATGTAGATGATGAATCACTCATATGTGTTGGTTTTTAGTCAGAGTTCTAAAGTTCAATTTCAACCGGTTTATTTTATTTTTAAGATCTGAGGTGAACTATCTGCTGCTGCTTTCAGTAGTATGGCAACAAAATGTTATCTAACTCACATTGTTAGCATTTAACACTGAATAAAGAACATGAGGTTTACCTGAGGTGAGCATTGTCATTGTTTTCTGTTGTTCACCTGTGAGAAAAATAAGTCTTTCTACAGTAATATATCAATTCCAGGACGAACAAAACTCTTTTTAATATGGAGAATATTCCATCTATCGTGCGCTGTTGCTTTTATACAACTTAAATTAGCATGAAATCAATCTTTAGGCTCGATAGTTACTTGCTCATTTTGGCCCTCAATCTGGCAACCTGTGATTGTGCTTGTTTTGATCCAGGAATGCAATAACTAGTTCAACCACTGGCTGTCAAACTTATACGCACCTTTAATAATGTTAGAAGTTTCCACAAGACAGCACACTCTAGTCTTTGAATGAGATTTACTACTGAACACACAACTGTTCTTCCCTGACAAGATGCATGACAATCGCAAGTATGATCAAATTCATTTTGATTAATCAGCCAGCCCTAATATTCATTTTTATCTTTGATGTCATGATATCAGTATTACTATGACAGTTGTGTTTTGCTGTCAATAAGATTCCCCCGTCCCCATTAATGCAGCACAAATACACACGCGCTTGAGATGACACTTTGTGATGTAAACGATGAAGAAAGTTTTCAATTCCACAAATTGACATAATCATTCCATTCTCGGAATCCTGCTGCGTTTAACCTGGGTCTCAGCTGTGCTTCACCTTGTCTGTTTAGTGAGGGTGGGCACTCCATCTCGGTGAGAAATGGAGGTGTTTTAACGGGCCGCTCGTGCTTTGCATGTTTGCCGCCAACCCTCCTGCTCCCCTCGCATCTGCTATCCTCATCGCCATTGATTGCCTGATGCAACCAATAGGTGAGTTTGGCCGCTCCGATCGTTAATCTGCACCAGCAACACACTTAAAAAACAGGGGTGTTCTCTCTTCCCTTTAACACATTACCTCTTTCTGGCATCGATTCAGAGAGGAAAATCTTAAAAAAAACCCACAACATAAACACCGGTTTGGGAATGAGAGCGCTGGCCTTGTCAGCTAGAGGTCTTTGATCGTGTCTGAGCTAATGCCCACCTGCAGGAAACGAGAAGACCTTTGTTCCCCCTTGAGCCCAAACCAAAGAACAGAGAAATACCTACCTGGCAGACGCTGTGCACTGACATATCATCCATCTGAACCAGTTTAACCAACATCACCCAGCCAGCTCACCCCTCCTTTTTTCATTTTCAGTATTTTTCACACCGCATAATTATCAACCATTTCCCAACCCATTCTAAATGGAGGGGTGGGTGTTCCTCCTACCCTTGAGCTGCAGGGTGAAAATTGCATGCCTCTCAGAAGACCAGAGATGCACCAGAGCTAATCAAGCAAGAGGAGAACACATTTGCGTTTCTCTCAATGTCATTCTGTATAAATAGATTGGACATCAATGTGCAGGTCACATCATTGTGTACAAGGTGTTTCAGTGCTAAATATCTGCTGAGACCAACTCATTGGCTGACGTTGATGTTGTTTGTGGCACTTTATATTTTTCAGTATATGTGAAATACATCACTGTTGACTTTCTGGGTTGGACCACAGTTTTTTTTTCTTTAGAAGGGCCATTATTTTTCAAAGATTCAACAGGATGCTGGAAACTTTCCTCATTACAGTGTGGAGTGATTTGAGATTTGTTACACTGTCCATTATCCAACTTAATGTAGCCATCAGAAGATAGGTACAGTTGTCATGATCAGATCACTGTCAATCAAGTAAACTGTATCAGCAACAATAGTCAGGTAGGCTGAAATTATGCATAAAGTCTACCAAGAAAATACACCTCACATCCAACCCAGGCTCATTGCAGATACGTACCTAGGTCTACATTTATGGGGACAGAGAAATACATAACTGGAGATACATCTGCTTGCTGTTTTTTTTTTTTTTTGCAAATCCACTGTGTACACTTTTTGATCATCTCAAATGTATCCCACACAATCTTTTAGAGGGCACAATATACATTTAGGCTAACCTAGCAAGCTTGCTGTGGATTGACTGACCGACTGACCAACCTTCTCCACTGATCAACCAACCAACCTTTCCCTAAACCCAACAACAAAAAGCAATCTAGAAAAAGAAAATCTGTCGTGGCCACATGATTTTACCACAGTCTGTTGTTAATTTATTTACTTTTACTTTGTTTTAGCTGTTTTTTGGAACTGTTCTTCGCCGGATTCAAACTTTGTTGTTTCGGTTAACTCTGCTCCTCATCGTAAGTCCATCGTCATACATGGCGAGCTACTGGGCAAACTGATAAGGCTGGAAAAGCTGTTCATACAAAAGTAAGCGGTCAGCAGTAGCGCAAAATGGAGCAGAAGCTGTCTGCCGCATCATACCGCACCATAGTGTTCATTTTACAAACAAAATGGAGCCAGATGTACGTCTGGGTACATAATTTACAATCTCCAGAAATGCATGCATCCACTAGGGCTGTGCGAATAATTGAAATCATATCGAAATTGCATTTTGAACATGTGTGATTTCTAAATAACCTTACAGCACAATTTTCCTATAGTATGCTACCTGAACCAATCATAACGCAGCGTACCTAAAGAGAGTGCGAAAACAGGAGACTGAGCTTAATGACAAATAGCCTACATAAACAAGAATGATGAGTTCAGCACAGAAGGACTTGGTGCCCAAAAAAAGTCAACATCTGTGGTGTGGGATTACTTTGGATAGAGAAAGGCTGATGTATCGCAGAATCTGGTAATTTCTAAGACCTGCCAGTCACATATTGCGTCTAAATACGCAACTGTTTTGTTAGAGGATGACAAACGAACAAAACATTGCTGTAGTTCAGATACAAGTTTTATTTATGGAGAAAATTAAAAAGCACTGGGTGTTTGGGTGTTCTGTGTTTGTCTGAGGTAATTTGTTTTCTGTATATTCTATACAAAGTATGAAGCTGATCGCTCAGTTCTTGGTAAGTGACTAACAGTGCGCTTGCAGCATTCTGAACTTGTGCACATAAAAGATGCGATATATGAAGGGATTATTTCACAATAGTGTCACAAAGAGGTCTATTATCTATGCATAGCAAAAATCTGTGGACATGTACAAAGGTACACGCAACTACTTCTGACATGTGGTCAAACAGAATGTCAGAGCCTTACATGTGTTGTCCATAGGTTTGTTCAAGAGACAATTTGTTACACTTTTACTAGGTGATTTAATAAAAAAAGCCTTATGTCTGTTTTAGAGAAAGGTTACAGGTCTTTGATGAAGATCTAATTGTTTCTCTTAGGAAATATGTTACAGATTTACACTGTAGAACATCTGTGTGTGTCAAAATCGTGATTAAAATCGGAATCACAATATTGTTCAAGAAAATCGCAATAGGTTTATTTTGCCCATATTGCACAGCCCTAGTATCCACAATGAGCCTGTGTTCACATCATTACACCATCACAAGCAGCCTGGACCATGGATACAAGGCTGGATGGATCCAAACTTTTATTTAATTTACACCAAATTCTGGCCCTGCTACCCAAGTGTACTACCAGAAATTGTTCAATGTACAGAGATGACAACCCAGTTTCACCCAAATAAATTATGCTCACTTGATTGTTTAAGCTTTTTTTCATACTATTATATGCAAATATTTCCGATATAGGTGTGCATTATATTTCCACGACTTCTGTAATACTCGGACCAGACCATCTGGCACCAACACCAGGGCCATGCAGAGACCTTTTGAGTGGCATGTGATGAAACTCTGGTTTCCCCCACAGTAAAAGGCATGCATTATATGTAAATAGGGCTGTACAATAGGTGAAATTGGCCATAGTGTGCGAATAGGAGAGTGTGTGGGTGTTTCCCAGCTCTAAGGATTGTTATCTCAGTGCTGGATGTGGCTGTAAGGGCATTGGCTATGTAAAACTACTGCAAAATAAAATGGTGGTTCATTCAGCTTTGGCAACCCCTGATAAATCAGAGAATAAGCCAAACAAAAGTGAGCGAGTGAAGGAAATGGTGGCAACACATTGCATTTCATTACAATACATTCAATTTTAGCCCAAAATCTCAATTTATAAAAAAAAGAAATGCATCTTTATGCACAGGCTATTTAATGTAGATGGCAAATGCCCTCTCTTTATCTGCCGCTGGTCTGCTCAGACCTCAAATACATAAAATATGAGCCTTTAGACGGTTTTCTTTTGCACCTACCAGTTCTCAAGCCTTACTAACACCCATGCCACATAAACCACCTCATAAATCACCTCTCTTCCCAGTTTTGATATTCAGTTTGAACTTGTCTAAATGCATTGAGTTGCTGCCATGTGACTGAATGATTAAAACAAAACTCCCTAAAGGGACTGTCGAGTGTATTATGTTTCAGACCAATCAAACTCACGCGTAGCTTCTTTCAGTGTGAATGACACAGTCAAACAATAAACAATGCTACACTTTTCAACGGCATTTCAAGTAAGTCCACATGTGTCATGAATTAGGTGGAGATTATTAAATGTCAGACCTTAAGTTCAATACTTTTCTCTGCCTTGAAGTAAATCAATATTACTTATCTTTGATAAAAGAGGCCACTGAGGCACAGTAGATCTCAGCGTAATGGAGCATTGACTCCATTTCTCAGTTTTTTCAGAAAAATAAACAACACATCCTTATGTGTTGCTGTATTTCAGACAGAGCTCTAGCAAAAGGCAGTGTCACATTTCAAGATTACATTAGCAAGTCAAGTTTAATACACGAGAAGAAAACATGTGGATAAACATCATAATGCACTAGCTGTTTGGACTATGCCAGTGTGAGTCTGTTTGAAATTCAAGAGTTGTTTATTTTTTCCCGATGCTCTTAGATGAACTGGGACACAAAGTAATATGGCACACCAGGCTCGTATGACTTCAAATGATGAGCCGAAAGAATCTATGTGCTCCTCGGTTTCCCTCTCGAAATAATCTTTGCGATTACTGCCTGCACCAAGTGTGTATTTGCCAGTTCTCTGTGATTGAGTCGGCTTGATAATTACTAGGTAATCTTATGCACTGAGCACCATCCCTGCTGATGTTCCTCTCCCTTTCCTCTTTTTCTTCTCCATGAATATCAAATGCCTCCATGCTGGGGTATGAAAGCGGTACATCTCTTCTGTAGACACACAGACATGAAAAGAGAGAAAGTACACCACACACTGACAAGAGAAAGCAGCAGGCTTCAGACATGAGGCAGCCACTCGTGTCTGGCCTACTGCTTCCATTCAGGTACTTACTCTCTCGTTCTTTCTTTTTTTTCCTGTCATGTTTCAGATTCAAGGCATTTTCCATTCTGCCTCTTGAACTTGTTTTGCATTCCAGCAAATAGCCACAAAGCCTCTCTGCGCAAGGTTAGAAGACCCCAGTAGCTTCTAGCTGCTGTAGGACACCACATGAAGGCACGAATCTTGATGCAAATGTTACCACTTTGTGGTAATATTTAATTAAATGTTAATTTACAGATGCACATATTCAGTATAATGAACACGTGAATGATGCAATAGATAGCCAATGACCCTCTAAGCCCTCTGTAATCAAAGCAATAATCACAACACATTATTTTATTGACTACGGGTTAACTAACTGAAGGCTTTTTTCTACACAGGCTTGCAAAACACATTTGCCAGCTGCAAATTAATCTGTGACAATTCCATTGAGTTTTCACAGCCTCATGTCCAGTTTGATGAATAACCCCATGGAAAATTCAGAATTTCAGCAGTGAAAACAGTTAGCTTCTCATGCGCGCCCAATTAACCCACTTTTCTGTTGTGACAGGCTCGCTTGAGTCTCTTTTCTCTTTACTGCTTTTAGAGCCAAAGGTTTTTTTCCTCTCATTACCAACAACATGCTTTGCTTACATTCTTATCTCCTGGTAATAAGAGGATCATTAGTTAATATACTTAGCATATGTTACTTTAGTACTGTGTTTATTTGCTATTTAGCTTCTTGTACTCTATAGCTCACTGCTATTATCTATTATATTAGGTGCTATTATTCAAAGGTGCATTATTTAGGTTTGACACCCAGTGGTGCACCTAGGTATTGCACCCCTGGTTTAAAACATACACAAGCACAGGTTGCCAGAGTGAGGAGCGAGTCTGACTTAAGTAGTGTTCTAAATTAATGCAACGGCACGTGATAGAAGGAATATTTTCCATATTAAAAGAGTTTTTATTCTAACCAACATCTCAAATTGATATATTAGAAACGGCTTCTATTTTTCACTGGTGAACAACAGAAAACGTTAGAACTCTGTCTCAAAATCGTCACATATGTGGAGTGATTCACCATCTACATTTAATAATGTTAAAGAGGTTTAATATGTTTTAAATAGATTATAAACATTACCGTTTCGTGAGAGAGGGCATATTCTGTGCTTCTGAATGGCTGTATTTAAATTTCTGTCGTGTTTCATCACCTCATGTGGAACTGAATTTGCATCTCATTTTGAAGGCTGCTACTGTCCACTGGAGGTCGCATTTCAGTCACGGACACGGAATGAAATATGCTGTTTTCCACCAAGGCAACCCGGGAATCTGTTATATATTTGGCTTAACTGGCTGTGGGCAGGTTAAATGGCCAAAACAAAAACAGAAAACACATTTTTTTAAGTAGAATATCTGACTTCAGCATTGTTTTTCAGATAAACAAGAATGTTCACTTGGCATTAAATATCTGCAAACATATTATGTATGTTTATACTTTAGAAGAGTCAAAAACTTACATACAGCACTTTTAATATTTACAAAAAATGTATATGTTAAATATATTTTAACTATACATACACTGTAAAAAATGCAGAGTCCCAACACAAATTGATTAAGTTTTGATTAAATTAACACTTTTATTTACTGTACATTTCTTTGAGTGTACAGTAAATCAGTTTTCTGCAGTTTAGGGCCCCCATTTCTGATGGTTTTGAGTGATTGTGGGACCATATGTTAGTTTTGCAATGACAAATATAATAGGTAAAATTTAGTATTTTTTATGTTTTAAATGTTTTTAGGATTTATTTTTTTACGAAGCCTCATTTATAATGTATTATGATGTTTCTTTTAAGAAGTGTTCACTATAAGTTAGTTAAATACTTCATTATAAGGCTGATAGTTTAGGGTTGGTAGAATAAGTTGGCATACTTGCTTTACCATAGCATTTATTATGTTATTAGGTCTCTTGTGCTCATCAAGACTGCATTAAGGTTGGTACTAGAAAAGTGAAGGAATAATCTGCTCATTTTAAGTTCCAGCTGTATTGGTGGCACTGACATGTGATTCACTGACATGATGGTCAGTGGAGACTTTCATTAAATAAACAAATATTTATGTTGGTTCAACTGTTGTTCAAAATACTTTTCTGTTGTGATTTAGGGTGCTTTCACATCTGTGGTTTGGTTCATTTGGTCCGGACCAAGGGCAACAAATGATACATTGTAGCATTTTATGCAGTTTATTTTTTGTCCTTTTCACACCACACTGATTGCTTTGGTCCGAACCAGTTGAAAAGAACCAAAATGCAGTCATGTGACAAAATCCACATCACTCATTGGCCAGATGTTATGGAAAGGATAGCTTTGGATGGACAGAGGATCAAATGGCAAAAGACGTAAAAGCATTTGAAAAAGAATTTGAGGAAACTGTTATATGGCCAGCAAGACCAGTATGGAGTTTAGAATGCCCAGAAATAGATCTAGAACTGTTTAAGATCAAACAAGAGGACAGGACATCAGATTTAGTAGGGGAATGCCACAAGTATTGGGAAAATAAATATAAGCAATATATTCATATATTCACAGATGGGTCTAAGGATGGGGACATTACTGGTTTAGGGGTCTATGTGCAAAGATACAGATTGGAAATTAGCAAAAGAACATCAAATTACATAAGTGTGTACACGGTAGAATTAATAGCTATATTAGAAGCAGCAGGGTGGGTTGAAGAAAACAGTGAGAAGAGTTATATAATATGCAGTGATTCTTTATCAGCACTAAAGAGCATTAGGTCAGGAATAGTTAAAAGTCATCAGGGGTTGTTATATGATATTATAGGTACATATACAAAAGTGAAAAGACAAGGGAAAAATATCATGTTTATGTGGGTTCCGGCTCATGTAGGTATATCAGGAAATGAGAAGGCGGATAAGTTGGCAAAAAAAAGCAACAACAAAAGGAAATATTTAAATTAATGTAAAGTTATCAAAATCAGAGGGAAAGAGCATAATATGGAGAGAGATTATGAATAAATGGCAACATAAATGGAATGAAGAGGCAAAGGGAAGACATATGTATTCTATACAGAATAAAGTAGGGGTAGTAAGAAATGAGAATATGAGTAGAAAAGAACAAGTAACTATAAGCAGAATGAGAACGGGACAGTAATTTAAATAGATCTCTTTTCATAATGGGAAAACATAAAACAGGACTATGTAATCAATGTCAGGAGTATGAGACAGTGGAACATGTATTAATGTCATGTAGTAAATTTATACAAGAAAGACAAGAAATGGTAACTCAACTGATAAGTTTAGGAAATACAGAAATAAGTATCAAAAGTATATTAGAATGTGCAGAAGAACAGAAAGGAAGGAAGTGTTTGATGAATTTCCTAAGGGAAACTGGACTGAAAAAAAGAATATAGAGTAAAAGGAAAATAGTACAGAAGAGGGCAGTAATGCAACAAACAGGATGCCAGCTGCTGTTAAAACCTAAAGAAGAAAAAGAAGAGGGCCAGATGTTATTGAATGCATTTCCTAAACTGCTGGTTTGTTCACTTGTGGGAGTTCTATTGGCATTTCTCACAACACTATCAAATAGCACAGAACACAAAGGAAATGTTTCAAGGAGACCCTAAACGTGACAGACCCGGCTATTTAGGTTATGGCTATTTAGGCTAATAAATACAAAAGACGCTGGAATCATGATGTTAAAATAAACAAACAAAAAACTCACCTTTCAAATATCACCTACAAATTTACTGAGCAATAATCACAACACAGCAGCATCTGTCATATATGTGGGTCCACTTGAAACATTACTGTTGTGTGCCAATGATTTTGCAAGTGTTGTGAGAAATTGCAGGGCATTTTATTAATGTGTTTGCACTGTGTGAAAATGCAGCGCGTTATTTAAAGTGTATTGTGTTGTGAGGATTTGAAGATCTTTTCTTAATTTGCTGGCGTTTTTTTGTAAGTGCATGTGTTTTCTTCAATTGCAGCACATTAAGCTCTCTCGGCCATCATGTACAGTACATGTGATCACAATTTAAGCAAACTTTGTTTATCACATTTAGAATATGCTTCCTGCTATGCTAGGAAAGATGTATTTCTCTAGGATTCACTAACAGATGATCCTTCAGAAATCTTTCATTCATTCATTCATTTTCTTTTCTGCTTAGTCCCGTTATTAATCTGGGGTTGCCACAGTTGAATGAACCATCAACTTATCCATCATATGTTTTACACAGCAGATGCCCGTCCAGCTGCAACCCATTACTGGGAAACATCCATACACACTCATTCGCACTCATACACTACGGTCAATTTTTTTTAGCAAACCCAGTTCACCTATACCACGTCTTTGGACTTGAGGGGGAAACCGGAGCACCCGGAGGAAACCCACGCAAACACGGGGAGAACATGCAAACTCCACACAGAAATGCCAACTGATCCATTCAAGGCTCGAACCAGCGACCTACTTGCTGTGAGGCAACAGCGCTACCCACTGTGGCACCATGTTGCCTCAGAAATCTCTCTAATATGTTAATTGTTCAGTATTATTTGAATATCAAGTAATACAAATGTTTAATAAAATACTTTTTAAAAATTTTTTTAACAAATTTCTTCTGTTACTCTTGATAAATCCAATGTCAATGCTGAATAAAGTCAGCGAGTCTTTGCGACTCCTAATAGTACTATCAGAATGTGTTTTGAACATGGCAGAAATGAGATCCGTATCTGCTCGTTTACATTTCAAAATATCCCGCTCATTTTTCCGCATCATTAACAGGAAATGATGTGCTTTATATTTGCATTTAATGCGCAAAACCATTTGCTCTAAAGACTCTGACTATAAGGATGTCAAAACACTGAGGACACAAATAACAGTTGCTTGGCTCACTGTCAGTACAACTGTAAACAGTAGCTTCGTCCTAGTAGTGGCTAGACTGCAGCAGAGAGCTATTCACTCTAAATGTAAATGAGAGAGAGGCTTCTGAGTGTGGTCAGGTAATATGTGAGCTGAATGCACTGCCTCATCCACGTCCTAAAAAGACTATTCGGAGGAGGAACAGGAAACATGTAAGACATTTGTGCATCTGTTTAGGCTATGAAAATAAAATAAAATAAAATAAATACAAATTAATAAATAAATAAATAAATAAATAAATAAATAAATAAATAAATAAATAAATAAATAAATAAATAAAATATAAATAAAATAATAAATAAATAAATAAATACATAAATAAATAAAAAAAAAATTATAAATAAAATACATAATAAAAAATATATATTAAATTAAATGCATACACACAGAGCTACATTAAAAAAATTCTCAAAAATCATAAGCATAATTTATGCAATACTTTAACTAATGAG
>CAIGQZ010001108.1:28585436-28595862 GCA_903798205.1 Danio tinwini
TAAATTTTGAGTTCAGTTTTATGGAAATGTAATGTAAATTCCACCAGTTTTTTTCCCGTAACCATGTATCTTCATGGGATCCGTAACAAATCAAAATAAATTTTAAATTATGACAGTTATTTGGCAGTAATAAAATTAAGATAAAGGCTCTGCAAGATTTTTTTTCACCACTCCTCTTTACAATCCGGCCTTAAGGCGACGGAGAAGCTGAATAATAAAATAATAATGTCAACATTAGCCTATATACTCTGTCTACATTGTGCATTTATGATTTAATAATTATTTAGTTATAATTTAGAAATACTTTACTCATCAAGATTATGCTTTGTAAACGTGTTTTTGTAGAGGAACATTATTGAATCCAGTGAAGAGGGCTTTAGCGCCGACCTGCGATCACTGATGGTGTGTCCAGCAGCACTAAACAGCCTTTCACTGCTGCTGCTACTGGCTGGGAAGCATAGTACTGATCTGGCTAATTTTGCAAGTTTTGGGTAGGATTGTTTATTCATCTTCCACCAGCCAAGAACATCTATTTCATTTTTCATGACAGCGGTTTCAATGTAGTGAGTGACCTTGTCATTTTCCCTGTCAGCTTGCTGTACATTTTCCCACTCAAAGTTCAGTCTTTTTGACTTCGTCATCATTTGTTTTACCTTTGCAGGGGCGGGTTTCAATGTTGTAACAAATGATTTGATTACTTTCTTGCACTAAGCGAAATGCATTACATGACTGTTCATTTACCCCATCTAAAATGATGGAAATTAAGCCTGAACCCATCTAAACACCACAGGTCCTGTCCGGGAAAGACCTTCAGCTCTACCAGTGACTGCTTTGTACTTTTTTCTTAGGGTTGAGAAAAAAAATGCCAATGACAGACTTATGGAGTCAATCTATAGAGTTTTTGTTTGTTTGTTTGTTTGTTTGTTTTGTTTCCTCCGGGTGATCCGGTTTCCCCCACAGTCCAAAGACATATGGTACAGGTAAATTGGGTAGGCTAAATTGTCCGTAGTAAATGAGTGTGCATGGATGTTTCCCAGAGATGGGTTGCGGCTGGAAGGGCATCCGCTGCATAAAACAAATGCTGGATAAGTTGGCGGTTCATTCTGCTGTGGCGACCCCGGATTTATAAAGGGACTAAGCCGAAAAGAAAATGAATGAATGAATGTTTTGTTTACGGCAGGCCCAGACCTGCCTCCATTTAAACGGCGTCATCACCTGGAGACATAGTATCACCGAGGTGGTCTTAAAGCTCAGTAGGTCTGGGCCTGCTGTAAATGCCCAAGTTCCCTTGACTCCGCCCTTTTGTCAAATCAGTGCCACAAATTGAAACACACAGAAATGTGAAGTGCAAAACAGCATCGCAAACTCACGGATGACTAAAAAGCTAATCAAAACAAGCATTGCAATTGCAAATGGGTTTTGTAAAGGCAGTGCTATAAAAAATGTTTTGCAACTATACAGTTGAAGTCAGAATTATATGCCCCCTTAGAATTTATTTTTCTTTTTTAAATATTTCCCAAATGATGTTTAACAGAGCAAGGACATTTTCACAGTATGTCTGATAATATTTTTTCGTTCTGAAAAAGTCTTATTTGTTTTATTTTGGCTGGAATAAAAGCAGTTTTTAATTTTTAAGAACCGTTTTAGGGTCAAAATGATTAGCCCCTTTAAGCTATATATTTTTTTTGATAGTCTACAGAACCATCATTATACAATAACTTGCCTAATTACCCTAACCTGCCTAGTTAACCTAATTAACTTAGTTAAGCCTTTAAATGACACTTTAAGCTGTATAGAGGTGTCTTGAAAAATATCTAGCAAAATATTATTTACTTTCATCATTGCAAAATTATAATAAACCAGTTATTAAAAAACATTTATAATTGCAAATATTTTAGTTATTTTTCTCTATTCTTGATTTTTATTTGCAGTTATTTTTTTGTTCACAAATTTCATTTTTATTTCTTAAAAATTAATTTTCGCATTGCGATTTTTGGAAATTAGCATTTATTTATTTATTTATTTATTTATATAAATAGCAAAAACTTGCAAAGCAAAACTTTATTTTATTTTGCAAGTATATATGGCCCAAGATTGACTCCATAATCACTGATCATAATTAAAGTAAGGGGAAATAAATGTTGTATTTCTACATTATTTATATCAGAGTTTTTTCATTCTTTTCCTCTTTTTAAATATTTATTTAAATGAATGTTAGTAAACAGTTGATGATCTCTATTGACTCGATTACTGATCTCTATTGACTGTCTTCATACCAACATCATTTAACAATAAAATAAATTTTGTGTTGAGCTGAACGGTAAAAAAAAAAATTTTTATTGTATATTTTTTTAGGGAGCTATAACTTTTAGAATAAGCTATTTTGTCTATATAATGTGCTTTCAAATATCAGAGATAAACACATTGTCACGACTATTCTTGCACATCACTCAAAAATGACAACCTTTAGCCCTTGGTATACAAAGCCAACTTAGAAGAAAAAAAAAGTTTCCACCTCTCTGTTGTGCAGGTGCAGCTGTGGGCTCTGTGGCTCTCCTCTATATGTCAATGGGTTTTTGACAGAGGTGAAAATATATGGTCATAGAGGGTAACCACTGTCACGGAACAGCCTCCGCCCATAAAACTGGCACCACAAAACCATCACACGCATTACTGAGCCATCTGGCAACAGTGTTTAGTTTTATATCCTCACAGCTACACCAAACCTGTGTATTGATAAAGGGGAAAACGTTCCCAAAAACTGATCATACTCGAATTAACATCATGATATGTTTTGTAAAGAAAAACAGATCCCTGTAGTAACTATGCTTCATTCTGATGACATTTAATTGCTTGAATAATTCAGTAACAATGTGTTTATCTAATGCAAAATAATGTGGTTTCAACTGTGATATGTTTTGCTTGGCTTTTATACTCTATGTTGATGTACAGTCTAATAACCCTGGGTCTTGCTTGTATACTGTAGTGCATGATAGTAGGTGATTACAATAAGTTATAAATAACAATTAACTTAAACAATTCATTGTAAAACTATGACTTTGTTCAAAATCAGTCCAAACCCTCAATCCACTAATCCTTATATTAGTCCAGTAATGTGAATGCCAATTAATTTGGACACTGAACATGCCAGAAAGGCTGTTGTTACAAAGTCTGTTCTTGCTGTTTAAACATATTTTAATATCAGCAAACTGGTAGGTCCAATAGCAAAGAAAGACTATATATGTTATGGAAACAATTTCAATTTGCATTACTGTATAAATCTTAACTGAACCATTTAAAATCAAATTACAACTAAATTATATTACCCACATTGGACCTGTGGTTTGGTAAATTAATTGATGAATGATTCAACTTTGGTCACTGTATCTGGGCAGATGAAAAAAAATTCAGTACAGCCTTTATTGTGCATTTTGGGTATTCTTTAGTAAGTGTGCATCAGATGTAGACTTATTAGTGCAGTGCATTATGGCATTGAATTAGTGGACCTGATGTCTGTTCTCCCAAATAGACCCTATTTTAAAATATAAAAATATACAGTAAGGAGTGATTCTGACATAGTCAATGATTATTTCAGAAAAACAAAACAGATACCTGTAGCTGCAGTCACTAAATTGATTTGTTCAAACACATTGTTCAATATATGCATTGTTAGTATTGCTTTTGGTAGGAAAAACAACTGCAACCAAGCTGTCTGTCTCAATGTACTGTAAATCCATAAAGACATGAAAATTATTAACAAAAATCAGTCCAAGGCACTCGAAAAATGTGAGAAATTGTAAAAAGCCTTTATTCACATGGCTATATCGTCGTTTATACGATATAGCCATGTGAATAAAGGCTTTTTACAATTTCTCACATTTTTCGAGTGCCTTGGACTGATTTTTGTTGTTGTTTTTGGTAAATCCCTTACCCAAAGAGCACCAGCTAAATATTTGAGCTACCCCTGAGCACTTTTTGTTTATTTTTGGATACATGAAAATTATTGTTTTGGTTACAAAAAAAATTGAAAATAGCGTAGATGGCTTTGAATAGAAAAAATACCTAGCACAAGCTCTTTTATGTTAATTTTGAAAAGTAATATTTGTTAGTTGTACATGTACTATACTATAAAACTATACATATGTACTATGTATACTAAAGTCTTTGGTTAAAACGTTGATTTTTGCAGGTAAAAAAAAAATGCTTATGTTTTTGTAGTCAAGTGTTTGTTAGCCAATAAATAGATATATTGGTATAGATAGATTTGTATTTGTCTGTAGTAATTTTTTTAAACGTAGCCCAAATCGCACCATACCAAAACCTAAAAATCGCAATACACGCCGAACCGTGAGTAGTTTGAACCATTGTAGCCCTGATGGATCTGCCATTGTAATCGATTTTTGTTTGGCCCAATCCCAATTCTATTTTTGTACCTCTACCCCTTTCCCTTGGCCCTTACAACCGATGGTTAAGGGGAAGGGCTTCAAAACTTACCCCTAAAAATTGGGACAGCACTTCAACACTGCACACGTCATCATTTGTCATCGCGATCTCTTACTTCATATGAGATCAGACGATCACGACTGCTGTAGTTATTCCAGTTGTGTTATTTTTTGGTATTTATCTTCAGGAAATCACTGAAGGCATATATTATGTTATCATAACGATCTAATGTGGCAATAAGATCGTAACTGTACTGTGTATTTACACAGGGGCCATATTCATCTATGCAAACACACGAAAACAACATTAACATTACCCCAGACACTGTAAAAAGCTCATTTTCAGCCACTTGACTGCTCTGACAGGGTGTTTGAGTGTCAGAATGTTGTGGGACTGCTGTAGAGGAGTTATTATTAGGGATTATAGATCGCGAAATGTATCTTTTTTTTTTTATATGACGATAAAAGACTAACGCGGTTATTACAGTTTTTCTCAGTGGCTTTGGTGCATTTCTCACAACACTATTTACATTTGCAGAACAGTTAATGCATTTCTCAAAACAATTAGACATTTGTGCACATCATAGTAGCAGTTTCTCATTCCTTCCAACAAATTGCAAATGCTTTTGGACATGCATCAATTGCTTTTATACAACTCTCTGCTGTTTGTAACATTATCATTTACTTATGTCATGTCAGTCAAAATTAACTAAACTTGTGAATGCTGAATAGTCATTCCATATTAAACTAATAGTCCTCATTTCATTACTTGAGTCGTTACATACAAAAATGTTAAACTAGTTGTCAAAATCTGTCAAGCTCATTTTATGAAAAAAAAATTAATCTTTTTTTTCCTGAAAATGTCTTCTAAATTGAACAATTTGATGAATGATTTACAGACCTGTGCATGTTGTAGGTTCAGTTCCAATATGTACTGCAATGTTGTTCACAGTTGTGCACAGCTCTACCCAAAGGGAGTTTATGTTTGTTGTAAATAAGGGTGTATTTATTCTTTTGCACAATGCTGTGAATAAATTAGAATTGCAAAGAGCATAAAAATGTGAAACATACATATTCAGTGTCTTGTACTCAGATACCTCACTAAATGCAGTGATCAAACTTTACTATAGTTTTCAAATGGCTGTGCACATAGTATATAGTGTTGTCTTAAGCATGTTCAGTTTGTGTACCAAAATCTGACTTTTTAGCATTGGAAAAACTGTACAGAGTAAAGTGTCATAATGAAAACATGACAAAGCCATTTGACTATCTTGTTCATAAACAATGGTGGCAGGACTTTTCATCTTGATGACACTGACACTTTCATTGACATGAATACTTGCTTTTGAGGAATGAGCTCTCCAATTTGAGCAAGTGACACTTTTGCAGGTTATCCACTAGGTTTTGCAGTTTGTACTAATTGTTTTGAGAAATGCATGAACTGTTGTGCAAATGTAAATAGTGTTGTGGGAAATGCACCAAAGCGACTGAGAAAAACTGTAATATATTAAAACATATGTTTGTTTGTCATAAAAATTCGTAATAATGACAAAAAACTCCTTACTTCCGAGTTTAGCACTACTGCCGTTGTAGCAGGTATATTCTGGGAAATTTCCTTACCCCTCCGTTTTAAGTGTGGTCCTGAAAAATCTTAGTTTGAAGGGGTGTATACCCCTTGCCCTTAGCCCTATGCCTTCAAGCTAAAGATAATTGGGACACCCCTACCCCTTGATGAGAACACGCAAAACAAGGGTGTAGGGGTAAGGGGAAGGGCTAAGGGGTAGAATTGGGATTGGGCCTTTATCTCTTGTTTTGTTTGCCTTTTGAAGTCTGCAACAAAAATTTGGTTAATGTTTGGTTCATTATTGTTAAAATGGCAATCTCTATTACATAAATAAAACATATATATTGTTGTCTTGACTTAATTAAATATATGTGTGAGAGAAAATATATATTTCAGATTTTTTTTTTCTAAGCATAGCACAAACCATACTGTACCCAAACTGTGACCCTAAAAAGGTCAACTGTTTGAACCGTTACAGCCCAGATAGATAGATAGATAGACAGACAGACAGACAGATATATAGATAGATAGACAGACAGACAGACAGACAGACAGACAGACAGACAGACAGACAGACAGACAGACAGACAGACAGACAGACAGACAGACAGACAGACAGACAGACAGATAGATAGATAGATAGATAGATAGATAGATAGATAGATAATCTGTATCTTCAGGGAAGTTGAGTAGGATCTGCTGTAATACATGCTGCTCAGGTAGACCTCAGGTCTAGGACAAAGAGGCCTTGAGATGATTCCTGTGCACACATACCTGACAATCACATAGTTGATCACTGAAGGGGAGGTCAAAGATCTGAAACAACTGAGTCAGCAGGTAAACAGGAAAACCGCCAGCTTTGCAGTGCACACGCTATGACCTACAGACAAGGCCGTTGAAAGCGTTCAATGCATGGTTTGGATCTGTAAAAGTCCACTACTGGCTATCCTCAAGAATTTATGATATGTTTAGAACATTTTGATTTTAGCCTTTTACCATTTTACAAAATATTAGATGAGTTAATATTACTGTATGTGACACATATTTTATATACTATTAAAGACAATGTATTTTCCTTAGAAAACAATTCAGTTTTGAATTTGACATTGGACCACAAAAAAACTGCTTTGACAATAGCCAAACATGCATTGAATGGGTCAAAATTATTCATTTTAATTTTATTACAGAAATCATTACAATATTAAAGGGGTGCTCCACTACGATATCATATTTTAAACTTAGTCGATGTGTACTGTAGCTGTGTGAACATAAACAACATATGTGAATGTAATACGCTCAAAGATCAATGCAAAGGGTGACATTAGCTTAGCAAAGCCTACAGTGAACAAATTTGGGGACTGCAAAACAATTTATCTGGGTTAATGAAATCATAAACCCTTTAGGTTACAGGAAACGCACAGTGAAGGGACGTGGCCAGAGGCACTGTAATGGTATAGCAAAGAAAGCTAAAATGTTGTCCAAACGTTGCTATTTCCACAGAGCTTGTTCTGTTTCTGAATTTGGGCTTCCAAAGGACACGACACAAAGAGAGAAGTGCTTACAATTTAATTTTAATTACGTTCCAGAGAATTATAAATATTTAGCTCTAGCATTTGACAAAGCACAGCTTCCAGAATCTCTCCCAGTTCAGTGCTGGATTCACTTAAAAACTCCTTAAAAAACGAGCAGCTCCAGCCATAATAGACGAGGAAGCTGTGGATTGTGAGACACAACCTGTAAGTATTTTTAATTGTTAAAATTAATCTATTACACAGTGTCTAGCATTAATGGTATGTTGTAGCAAGGACGTAAAATAGGATGTAAACAACTGAAAATGTTGTTTGGCACCGTTAACAATTTAGCTACAAATTCCGATTTATTCGTCAAACCCCTATAAATACTCACAATCTTCACCAGCATTGCAGTGTCTCTCTATGTGGCCGCTTTCCCTGCGTTGTATATCTCAAATAATGATTTCACAAAAAAAATATGTGAACGTTTCATATTACTTACACATGCTTATTTCGAATATATGTGAAAGACACTTGTCAGGTTTTATTTTAGAGAGCAAGCATGAGGTTTAGCTGTGTCCTTTTCATTTTCTATCTGATTTAGGCTCAAACTGACAGTATTTACACAGCAGGCGCATGCTTGTAGGAGCGTGGCGCTTTTCCTGATGATATGGAGCCATTCTGCGAATCACAGCACATTAGGTTAACTGACCAATCAGAGATTCCTGAGGGCGGGCTTTTGGAGGAACTAGGAAATATGTATCGTTTTTATGTTAGCTGAGTAGCTGTATATAATCAAAGATCTTAACATGATTTATAACAGATCATGTTCCATAAAAGCATTTTGTAAATGTCCTACTTTAAATTTATCAAAACTCAAATTTTGCTTAGTAATGTGCATTGATAAACACATAGTTTAGACAATTTTATTATTGTTATTATTATTATTATTATTATTATTATTATTATTATTATTATGAAACCTTCATTTATTCATTCATATTCCTTAGGCTTAGTCTCTATTTAGAGGTTGCCACAGCAGAATGAACCACCAACTATTCTTGCATATGTTTTAGGCTGCAGGTGCTCTTCCAGCCTCAACCCAGTACACATTCATTCACACGCACTCATGCACTCTGGCCAATTTAGTTTATTTATTTCACGTATAGGACTGTGAGGGGAACTGAAGCACCTGGAGAACCCACGCAAACATGGGGAGAACATGCAAACTCCACACAGATTTTTTTTTTACACTTGATTATGAAACCTCAAATTACAAAATCCAAATATTCAAATTATTGTAACTATACAAAATATTATAAACAAATATAAACAAATATTGTGATACAACAAAGTACATTTCAATGGAAAGCTTATCAAGGCAGCTTACAGCCAGGTGATGTATACAGTTCTTCTCAGTTGTATACATCTCCCTGCAGGATGTAAACAGAATTATTACTGAAGAAACTGAAGATGTTATTTTGAATGACTCTAAGTAATGTCTCAGATAAATGCAATGAGAATGCTAATTACCCAACCAAACTAATAAATACATAGCTAACCATCTTACCAATTAAATAAATAAATAAATACATGTATTACTTTTTTGTTGTTGATGGCTTTAGCATACAGCCTCTGGACGTTTGTGATTTTGTAAAACTTCCACTGGCATCTTATTTAGACAGGCTGCAGGAATTTAAGGGAAATTATAATAAGCTATTCTCCTACCACATACTGATTTTGCACTGTGGTTTACTTTCATGTGTGACCGTGGCTCACGCATATTTAAAATATACACAAGAGAAGGAAAAAAAAAAAAAAAACAGCCATTGCACTAGACTGCTCTAATCATTTGGCGGCTTCGGTATCATGATTGCCCCAAAGCCTGTGAAGGAGAGAACACGGCACACTAATAAGTCAGCATGTTTAGTACCAGAAGTTGATCCCAAGAGTTTTGGGTCAGCCAAGACTCACTGGAGGACAAAAACACCATACATACACAATGTCCTGGACAGTGGCTAACAACGATTCATCATCTCCTACATGTGAATCTCCCAGCTCTCCCAGTCTTTTTAACCTCCCAGTCTCTACTGAAATAATAATGTACAAACCAACAAAATATGTCCTAATTAAAATAAATAAGTGTTTTGGAGTGAAGGATTTGCATTTACCCTATGCCTTGAGGTTAAGATTATTTTCCTACTAATCATCTGCAAGCAAATTAATTATGTTTTATGCTTTTTAATGTAGCACATATTCTGCCACTTTATCTCAAAATTGTAATAACACTATCTTAAGAACACCATTTAATCAATTTTGAGTGAATTATCATTATTTAAGTGCTAAAAAATGCATTTGCTCATTACTTTGATGGCAGAAATATAGTGTACACTTATTCCTTTTCAGTGCCAGAGGATGCATTTTGACCAAAATTAAAATGGCTTGAAATGCTATAGTGTTTGTTAAACCTTGTAATAGAGATCATTGAATGAATGTGATAAAAAAGTAACAAGATATTGCTGCCTTTCAAGTTTTTTGACATACTTTATTTAATAAAGACTTTTTAAACCTTTTTTTTTTATAATATAATATAGTCTCTGAATCCAAGAGAACTCAGTTTTGAAAAATATGTTGCCAGTGTGCTTAAAATGTACTCGTACTACTAAGAATGTAACAATAATCAATATATTTAGTGCAAAAGTAATGAATTTTTCTTTAGCACATAGAACACCAATTCATCAGATCGTTCTGCACATAGAACACGATTCAGATCATTCACAAAACATGTCAGCGTCAATGCGTCACAGAGGACAGCAGCCAATCACATTACTATTCCAATGTTGCATAAACGTGATTGGCTAGCATCTGTTCTTAGGTATTTGCATGGAGCAATCCAGCTAATGCTTTAA
>CAIGQZ010001108.1:28611707-28619887 GCA_903798205.1 Danio tinwini
ATTGACTTAACGGAACACATGCATGTTTCATTAAAGGTCAGCAAGGGAGTGATAATACACCGCATGTGCAGTATCATATGTCTGATTGCTTTAGAGTATAGATGGATGAAGAAAAGATGGAGACGGGGTTGAACGGAGGGAATGAGTACCGCTAGAAACATGAATGGATTTGACCTCATAAAACCCTTGAAGCAGTCTCAGGTTTCTCATTAAGACAGAGTGAAGGGAATCATCGGCGCAGTGGGACAGCAAAATCATCTTATTATTGAATGATCTATGCCAGTACACAGTTTAAGCATCTATATTAGAAGTAAATTTGGTGATTTATATGTCATGATTACACAATGAGCTTATAATTGACCTTGGAGGAAACAAATTATTATTGATGCAGAGCGATATCAAAATCACTGAGAAGCCAATGATGGGTATTCACAAGGTTAGCATAAAAACAGAGCAGGGATCTCTTGTAATTAATTATTGGCACTCGGGTTTACCGTGGCACTCTAAACACAGAGCTGTTTGGTGACTCTGGCACATTGTGTTGTGTTGACTGGGGGGGTGAAACTGCCCAGCAACAGACTCATTATTCCCAATTATGCCTCCCCTAACATCCATCATAAAGTCCTGTTGTAAAGCATGTGGAAGGCCCATTAAAAGGTGCTATTAAAGAAGTCCACATGGGGTTGATGGAGATGGAGTGTGGGCTCAGGAACGCCAGCTAACGGGACCCTCTGGGCTCCTCTGGAAAGTTTTACAGCTCCTGTGTGGAGGATTGAGGTGGTAAGGCTGGCTTGAAGATCCACAGCACACCAGAGGCACAGTGGGCTGGATTTATGCCTCTATCAAGTTTAGTTTCATAATTAGGAACTTGGTCCTGGGAGTATTGAGATACTGTGCTCATTCTAATATGTGCTGAATTATTCAGTGAGTCATCAGTTATTTTAGCTTTAAGGTGACGCTGTGCCATACATTTGTAAGGAGGGCATGGAGGTTGTTTCATGGTGTAGGAATGATCAAGTTCTTTGGATCCAGGATAATGCATATTCTGTCATACTGGCGTACTTGTAAAAACTAGTGTTTATACAATCAATGGCCGCTTTATTAGGTACATCATACTAGCAGCGGGTTGGACCCTCTTTTGCTTTCAGAACTGCCTTAATCCTTCATGGCATACAGTAGATTAAACAAGGTACCTCAGATTTTGGTCCATATTGACATAATAGCATCATGCAGTTGCTGCAGATTTGTTAGCTGCACATCCACGTCCCAGTCTGAGGTCAAGAGCACTCTGAAGCAGGTTTTCATTCAGGATGTCTCTGTACATTGCTGCATTTATCTTTCCCTCTATCCTGAATAGTTCCTGCCACTGAAAAACATCCCCACAGCATAATGCTGCCACCACCATGCTTCACTGTAGGGATGGTATTGGGCCTGGTGATGAACGGTGCCTGGTTGTCTCCAAACGTAACACCTGGCATTCACTCTGTGACAGTCAAGTAGGTACATATACTTGCATCCATATTTATATGTAACTGCTTGTCTGTCACACCATATTTTGTTTTATGTATAGCACCATTTTATGAATGAATAATATGTAGGTTAATCTATGCTTCATTCAACTGGTTTCATTTCCGTCAGCTTTTTTTTCTGTCAGGTTAGCATTTTTTACACTGAGCTTCATTTCATTTCAGTCAGCTTTCTTTTAAACTAATAATTAATAAACTACTATGGCTCAGAACAAGTTTTATGTCAACATGTTATGTGAAAAGGCTTTTTTCTCTGATAACTGTAAATGCTATATGCCAAAATAGTTGCTGGGTTATCCCTCTGTGGTGACCCTGATAAATAAGGGGCTAAGTCAAAGCAAAACAAATTAATGCATGAATAATAAACGTATTATCTTATAGATTTTGTATGTTATGCATTTGCCTCTCTTTTTTGTAGTTGTTATTTTGGCTTTGTACTTTTCTCTGAAACCGCTTAGTTGGCTGCCTGCTGTCCTCTTGCTGTGAATGTTTTGCTATAACAGCCAAAGGTAACGCTCACCGGGTTTTATCTGCCTGTGCACTGTCACTTATGGTCTGATTAGACGGGGGACTTGTGATCTCATGCTAAGGTGCCCTAATGCAAAATGCTCTTTGAACAGTGAGGGAAGAAATCAGATTATTCTCTTAAAACTGGGGGCATTCAAGTCACCAGTGACAGACAGACCAGCGGAGCATCCCCTATGAAGGTCAGTTTCCACTCACCTGTGTATCACTATATTCATGTTTATTGTTGCCTTCCAGCATAAATCCAATTACTACCGTCTGCTTTGACAGCCAGTTCATGATACGCACAGCATGGGTATAATTCATTTAAGCATTTTAAGCAAAATAGAACAATGGTTAACAAAACCAGGACAGAAAAAGTGTTAAGTACTTTATTAAGAACATGTCAAAGACGAACACTAAAGCCATAGTCTGATCACACGATTTTTTATTGTCGGTTACGAAAGTCACTATGTCAGATTATGCAATTTTAACAAACAAGTGTTGTTATAACAATATTTTTATCTCAATTTCAAATGTTTTATCTTATTTCAATCTCAATAAACAGTGATGTTTGCTGACAACTAATTAACATTATTTAAGGGCATTCGTTTTGACATGCACTCTCAGAAATAAAAGGTAAGGTACGCGAGCTGTAACTGGGGTGGTACCTTTTAAAAAGGTACACATTTGTACTTATAGGGTCCATATTGGTACCTCAAAAGTATATATTAGTACCTAAAACTTTTAAGAGGAACACTTTTGTACTTTATAGGTACGAATATGTACCCTTTAGGTATTAATATGGACCTTTAAGGTACAAATTTGTACCTTTTAAAAAGGTACAACCCCAGTGACAGCTCACAAACTTTTATTTCTGAGAGTGTGGATAGGATAAAACGTATGATTTCTTTTTAATATTGAGATAATTTCTTTGAAATCTAAATGTATGTTTTCCTGCCTGGGCTGCTCATTAAACACTCCCTCATCTGAACTTTCCGCGAGAAAATGAAAGCACATCAGCAGCAAACATAATCTTTAAATTATGACATATTTAAAAATTAGCAAATATATGTATAAATATATGTATCAAGGTTTGTGATACAACAATCACAATGAAATATTTATTAAATCCTATTTTCCTCAGAGCGACACAAATCATCGGAATAGTTGAGTAGTGTAGAGCCACAAACAAAAATATAATTCGTACATGTTTCTTAGAAAAAAAAAATCTTTTTTCATTTGCTTAAATTTTTATCTTAGTTGTAATATCTTTTTTGTTGGTCAGTTATCTATAACGAGAATAATGAATAACATTTAAGGTGAAGTGCTTCAAAACAAGTCTGCTGTATAGGCCAAAACACAAATTGCCAGAGAATCTTATATTAAACTGTTTTCACTATTAATGACAAATTTGAATAAGAAGGACAGGCTTTTGCAACGTATTAGCAGCACTGAACATGTTCCCAGATTACCTCGACAGAACAAACTCTGTTGGAAGGATGAGAGAACTCAGAAACTTGTTGTGAGAATGGAAATGTCTGCATATTTGTGTCAGTCTGTCAGATAAAATAGCTTAAATCACCATAATATTTTAGAAAAGGTAGTTAAAACCTGCATAACCAATGATTGATCTTTTCCACCCATGACCCACCCATAAGTAAATATGCAGCCTATTTTTTGATTACCTGACCAGCGCGTTAACGACAGCACCCGCTGAGTTAACCAAGAAATTATGCACTCCTATTGCCCAGTGTCACCCACATGATGAAAGTGGTCTTGAAAAACGAGAAAAAAAAATTCAACATGCTAAACTTTCTGTGATGGTGTCGTGAGGCATCGCAGGCATGGTATCGCTTGTCGTGAACTACGCCACATTACACAAGAAGAAATGGAAGGAAAATCAAGGAAATTGTGCCGAAATAGCTACAGATTCATGTGATCTGACCAGGGCTTAAGATTAAGACAAAGATTAAGATGAAAACAAAGAAGACAATGAAGAAGAGTTTCCCCAAAATGTTTTGGATACTTTGGTCAAACAAAGTTTAGAGATGATTTTGCTTTTATATATATATAAAAATAAACAAAAATGGTTTTCAACAATAATACAAACCACTGGGGTTTCAATTGTCTGACTCCAACAAACCATTTCAAATATTTATATTACTCTGCAAATATTCAATGGCTTACGATCCAAACATGGCTTTAGTTTCACAAGGGTATTTGTAGCAAGAGTTCTTTTGAGTTCACTGTGTTCTTTTACTCTAGATTATTTACGCATCTTGTTCCTTACAGTACGAGGATATTTAACATGCCTGTGATAGTGAACATGTCTCGAGTTTGTTTTGCAGTTATTCATGGTCGGCTGTAATTGTTTGAATTCCAGATGTTTTTTTCTGTAGTATTCTATTGCTGAACTGCAAAGGGAAATTCCAACACTTATTTATTTCTTTTTTATCTTGTGCACTTAAACAGAAGTTCGTTGAATAATTTGTAAGAAAATGTTGATGAATTTATTTGGAAAAACAACAAAAACAACAACAATAAACTATATATTTTGCTCAGTCTTTTTTATATATTGATGAGCGTAGCAGCATTGCATTGGGTTTGTGCCTGCCAGACATTTGGAGGGGGAAAAAACAAAACAAAACAAAAAATGAAACACTTCTTTTCATGAGGAGGCACACAAAGCATCGAATGCACTTGAGGGAACAAACAAGGCTTGAGGGAGTGAACCATCATAAGGTAAATATTATCAGTGAATCTGTATGCTGCTGAAAGGGTTCTGAAAGAGATTGAAGTCAACGCTATGCAAAGACTATGTGCCATGAAGCTGAGAGGGATTTTAAAATCATATTAATATGTATAAGTTTATCTGGAAATCTATGTTAGAATATAACTGGGGAGACTCTGCTTTCTAGTACAAACATTATAGTACGGGAATTTACTGAAACCATTCCTCTTATATTATTTAAAGCAATGAATTAGGTGTGAAATATTTATGTCGGACAAAAGTTCTATTAATTCAGTGTGAAAATGTGGTCGTACATATCTCATGCATGCATCTCTTTATCAAGATATTCAGGTATATTTAGAGATGATCTGTTATTAGAACAGCAGCTATCTTTAGCCTCTCTTCTGTTCTTCATGAAACTTATGAGAAGTTCTTCAGACTTATTCTCCATCCTTATGTGCCCTCTGCAGACAGACAGAGGAACTAACAGCACTGCATCCTCCCTGTTCCTCGATGAAATAAGACAAGGACATGTACATTTAATGCAGGCTCATAAAACATTTTAGAAGAGGGAGGGGTTGACCTAGAAACGTGGGTTTGTCGACAGGGGAAAAAGAGCCCTAAAGCGCTTTACTGGGGCTGTGCAGAAATCCTAAATCTAAACAGTGGAGGGCAGTGAGCTCTGAGGCTTTCATACACCAAGCAAAGAATGGCTGAATTTCTTTCTTCTCACACATTCTCTGTCTCTCTCACTCACTCTTTCTCTATTTTCTCTCTCTCAACCATGACAGAAAGTTTCTGACTGGGTTTATTGGTGACCTTTTTTTTTTTTTTTTTTTGCTGTGTGTAAAGCGCAGAGTTCCCTTTCTCTGTTTTGTCTCATATTTACCCTTTAAAAATGCAAAAGTAAAAAAAATAATAACCAATTCTAAAATTATTTGTAAAATATATTGAAATAAATCAACAGTAAAAAAACAGCAATTTACTCAATCAGCCCACATCATTTCACAGTGGGATTAAGAGTGCAGTCTGACACATTTGTTTCAGGCGGGGAAAAAGAAAAAAAAAACACAAAGAGACAAATCTCAGATTTATATACTACTGTATATAGCAACACCTTAATCGAATGGAAATAAGCACAGCTCGTCATGCTGCTTTTCTTTTTCACTCACTCAGAAACACGCACACACACGCGCGCGCACACACACACACACACACACACACACACACACACAAATACTGGTTTTAGGGTTTAATGGCTACTTCTTATAGACACAGGGCCTATTTTGTGCTGGACCATGCCGGATCCGAAACCTCATTTTACCGATCCCCTTCCTCAACCACCCTCACCCCCATCCACTCTTCACTTTCACTTTCTTCCGCGACTTCCCAACCCTCTTCACTTTCATGTGCGACACCTCTCCATGCCAGATCCATTCCCCCGATCTGTTACGGGACCTCGCAATTCACATATTAAGCACATAATGATTTTTTTTAGCTGATTTTGATAACCGATAACTCTTAAGATTTGGAGGCCGATAGCCGGTATATATTATAGCTGATAAATATAAATATTTCAAAATGTTATATTTTCATGCAGTGAACAACTGATTTTATTTTAAAAACTTCATTAAAAAGTTTGACCTGATCTTAGAGTAGCCTTCTCAAAGCAAAAAAAGCTATAATTTCAATTATAAATGTGATTATATAGACCTATATTAATGATTTAACATAAATTAGCATTTAGCAAATTATTTCCTTTTCTTCGCATATTAACATGCAACTTGACTGCTGCATAAAATAATAGGTTAAATAACAAAACGGGACTTAATTAACAAACAAGTTAAATAAACATGTTTTAAGTAAAATGAAAATGAAAGAACTTAAGGTTAGTGCACACTGCTAAATTTTCATCTGTAACGTTGCACGTAAAAAAAATAATTCAACCTCACGTTATGTGAATCATACTGACACACTGTCTCCGAAACTCGAAGCGGGTTCCATCTTTTCTGTTTTTCGCATCCAAAAAAAAAACAATGTGAGAGGTGTTTTGACAGTTCAGAGCCACCGTACAAGCAAATGGCAAAATACAAAATGCAGTCACTTGAGCCACAAATAACTTTATGACAAACAAAGAGCATAATATAAGACAGAATGTGGTGGACAGTTGAGATCCCATGATGGATTCTGTGACTGTCACATCTCTCCCTGCTGCCATTTTGTGTGTATGTGTGTGTGTGTGTGTGTGTGTGTGTGTGTGTGTGTGTGAGAGACATAGTCGTCTCATGGTCCATTGTTCCGATACGTCAGCGTGGCCATTATCTATTATAATGTCTATAGGTACTGCCAGTTTCTGTTCAGGATTTGTTTATATATGTAAATGTATGAACAAGCATAAGCAATGTATCAAAATTCCACTGATTTCCTCCAATAAACTTTGCATCTGGGGATAATCCAGCGCAGCACTTTGATAAGGAGAAGAACTAGCCTTTCTGTCTATGTAGGCTGATATTGGATGAACACAATACTGTATGTAACCTATCCCTCTTCCTTTTTCCACTTTGGAGAAGAGAGAGGAGAACAATGTATCACTGCTTGAACTGACTCCGAAATGTTTTGTGTTTTTTTTCATAATGGATTAATTAATATGCATCGGACTCAAGGTGCATTTACGTGACAAAAAAAAAAAAAAGCATACGAAAATTTTGGACTTTAGTGTGCAAAGACCTTAAGACCTAAAACCAGCTCAAATGTTCTTGAATAAAACGTGTTACATTACTGTAGACATGCAAAAATAAGTAATGTCCGAAAATGCTTTTTGTGAGGTGTTTTGACAGTTCAGAGTCACCGTACAAGTGAAAAGCTAAATACAGTATTATTTTAGAAAATGCAGCATAAATGTATTACATTTGGCGTTTTAGACTCTTTTAAACACATAGGAGCTGCTTGTCAATCAAACAATGCTACTATGTTCGTTCCTGCTGTCAATTGAAAAATGAAAAGTTTATGCTGTCAATGAAAAGTTTATGATAAATCGCTGTAAGTTTGAAACTTTAACTGCAGGCGCTGTGTTTTTGATAAAATTTAGATTTTGATTCTGTGGAGTCAGATTTGTCCTCAAAAGTCAGATTTTGATACAACACCTGAGCATTGAGCACAGATGACTTAATGACAAACACAAAGGATAATTTAAAGACGGAATGTGGCGGAGGGTTGAGAACCCCTATGCTGGATTTAGTGACTGGTGCACCTCTCCCCTGCTGCTATGAAGGCTCTGATGGCTCACTAGTCACTATGTGGTAATAGCCATCACGTGCGCTTGTTATAATCATTATAAATATGCTGATCAAACTGAATACAATTGTAATAAAGTTCACGGCCACCTGGCCGCCGGGAAGAAGGAGGCGGAGAACCGA
>CAIGQZ010001108.1:28640539-28659278 GCA_903798205.1 Danio tinwini
CAGGTTGTGTTAGCTATGAACAGATTTACAATAGATGGATAAATGTAAAGGTTGCTTTTAATAATCAGAAGTGTGCAGATAGATAAACATAATTACAAGTGTATATGTACAGTGGGTGTGTACATAATTTACAAATGTACATGTGCAGTAGGTATGTACAGTTCAAATAAATGAATCAGTGCAATGAATATGTGCAATTTTTAAATGTGCAAATGTTAAGTAGTGCAGTGATTATGAGGAGTCTGAGTTATGAGGAGAGTGGGGGGTGTATTAGGGCGGCAAAAAGTTTGGGAGCAGAATTCAAAAGGGAGACAGCTCTGGGGAAGAAGCTGTTCTTTAGTCTGCTGGTTATTGTCCGGGGGAGCCTAAAGCGCCTGCCAGAAGGCAGGAGAGAAAACAGTCTGTGAGCAGGGTGAGAGGGATCTTTAAGAATACTGCGTGCTCGGCTGCGTGCTCGGATGTCCTCTATGGCTGGCAGTGTGGTCCCTGTGATGCGTTGGGCAGTTTTCACCACCCGCTGCAGTGCCTTACGCTCCGCAACAGAGCAGCTTCCATACCAGACTGTGACACAGTTCGTCAGGATGCTTTCTATTGTACAGCGGTAGAAGTTCACCAAGACGGCTGATGACAGCTGGTTCTTCTTAAGTTGCCTTAAGAAAAATAGGCGCTGGTGAGCCTTCTTGACCAGGCTGGAGGTGTTGGTGGTCCAGGAAAGGTCCTTGGGGATGTGGGTCCCCAGGAACTTGAAGGATGATACAGGCTCGACGGCCATCCCATTGATGTGGATGGGATTATGTGAGCCTGTTCGTCCCTTCCTGAAGTCCACAATGAGCTCCTTGGTCTTGTCAAATCATATGCTTACATTTTTGCATGGTTTAAAAAAGCCTATTTAATATGCTTAATGTTACAAGCTAGCAGCAGTGCTGTACTGTAGGCTACTCCAACGTAAACACATCGTGTTGCTTCTAATTACTCAAATAATCATGCTTACTGATTTGAAAGTTGACAAATATAAAGGAAAAATTTGTCGTCTTACCACACGTGTTCTCATTTTCATCGAGCTGCACCTCCGACTGATCCGGGAGCGTGTTTTTCACTGTTTTCGCGTCACCGTTATCGGATTCTTCCTTTCACGAAACCAAATGAACTAAAATAACAACGGGAAACTTGTGGACTCGATATGCTGACAGGCTGGAGTTTGTGCAGCCCCATACATGCAATAATATACCACGATGATGATAAATAACACCAAAATTAACAACCGATGCTACTCTGCTTCACTGTAAACAGCATGCAACTGTCAAATAAGTGCCCTATCCGACATCACCGGGGTGGTAAAAAAAAAAAAAAAAAAAGCAGATTTTCCGGAAGTGGAAAAACAGACACATTTTCTTTAAAATGTGTGCCCTTGCGCTCCGTAAAACATTTTAATATGGTATTGTATGGTATTATAGAGTATTTTCACAAACGATTCTACCTTTTTTTGAAAGAGTTTTTTAACCTACAATATGCTCTTTAAATTCACATATCCATATTTATAATGTCCAGTCATGTCCAATTAACCACCTTTAAACAAATAAACAAACATCGTTCTACATTTTGGAACATCAATCACCACATACACATTGTCAGTCATATATAATGTCATAGTCTAAAATACTCAATGATGTGATGTTTCACACAGAACAAAATAATTTGCTAAATCAATATCTAACAAATATATTGAGCGGCTTGAAAGGCTTCACTGCGAAGCAATTATTGTTTACATTCAAATATATCACTGTGACTTGGTGCTGGTGAACAAACTGCACATGATCAAAATATTGATTGTAAAGATGCTGGAATTGATCATTTTGAGAATATGGTTAAGATCATGAATATGAGCCAAATATTGAATGTACTGGAGAAGTGCCTTTAGGTAGTTTAAGGCCTCTAGGCTAAAGCTTTACAGTAGCCAATCTGTCAATAACCAGTAGGCTACAGTATAAACATGCTAGATTATGGTCCATCAGAATTTGTGTCAAAAGTGTCAAACAGATTTTGAAACAATTATCAGCGAACATACAAAATTGGCAAAACTGGGTCACTGAAAATCAAAACATGTAATGTTTGATCAAATATTTATTCTTTTAAGAGTTAAATTACTTATGTTATTAGTTGGTTCTAACCTTAAATATCTGCCACAGAGTGATGATAACATGATCTGTCTGGGCGGCACAATGGCTCACAGCAAGAAGGTCACTGGTTCGAACCTCGACTGAGTCAGTTGACATTTCTATGTGAAGTTTGCATGTTCTCCCTGTGTTCGAGTGGGTTTCCTGTGTGCTCCAGTTTCCCCCACAGTCCAAAGACATGTGGTATAGGTGAATTAAATAAGCTACGTTGGCCATAGTGTGTGGGTGTTTCCCAGTGTTGGGTTGTGGCTGGAAGGGCATTCACTGCGTATAACATATGCTGGATAAGTTGGCAGTTCATACCGCTGTGGAGACCCCTGATTAATAAAGGAACTAAGCCGAAAATAAATTGAATGAATGATCTCTCTGATCACTGAATCAGTTTCCGTATCTTTGCTGATTGACCCTCTCCTCTAAACAGGAGGTCACCCATTATCTTCCACCCTGTAACTGTACAGGCATTGCATTGGCAGCCAGGAGACAGTCTGAGTCCCTTTAACCACAGGTGGCCTCCGAAACATATGCAAGAGTTGGTAAATCACTGACACTGGTGACTTATTAGGTTAAGCTCTGGGCGTCCGACCATTTTTAGCTGCTAGCAAGCTGTAACGCCATGCTGTGTCCTGTAGAGATGCTCGAGCACAGATGGTATTTAGCATGGCTAACATTTCACCTGATTGATTAAACAATCCAAAATTGTCATAACTATCTATGACCTGGGTATAAATGCACTGCATTTAAGAAACAGTGGTAGGTAAACAATTAGCATAGCAGCCCGCTCGATGATGAAACACACATTCCCTCTCATTAAGGAACTGTGTCTTTTAACAGTTTATCCCTGCTGTTTTATGAATTCTGAATTACACCTCATTAATGTGTCATTTACATAATTACAAGGAATAGGGACAGCGCGCACAGCGGGATGAGTCCTGATCAGGGAAGGACGTAAAGGAATACTTGCGTGAAATTCACTCTCAATCCCATAAAACACACACGTCTTCCCTGACCTGTTACGTTAAATCGGCCATTTCTCGTCCCAGCGTGCCACCACCTGCTTGATGCCAGCCAGACCTCTGAATTAGCCACTTCCTCGGTCTTGATGAACACTGCAGAAAGAGAAGTGCAGCTGCTGATGGACCCTCAGCACAGGATGCTGGATTGTTTTGTATCTGTAATTAATCTACCTCCAATAAGGAGTCTCATGCTGCTTCTGAAACTAGCGCATACATTAAAAATGCATAATTATCAAGTCTCGCGCAAAAATCCGGGGAGACGTTGTGAAGGCATCCATCCGTTCTTTATTTTAAAACTGTGTATCAAACACGAGGCACATTTTAACAAGAACACTTTGTCACTAATGTAATACATGGGGAATAAGTAAAAGAAAATTAGGGCAAACGCTCTCCAAATCTACCGAATATAAAAAGTCTCTCATTTAGCATAGCAAGGTGGCACAGCACACCTTCTGTAGGTTATTTGTAAGATAAATGGGACCACAGAAACAGATGACAGGTCTTTAGCTCAAGTATAGAATGCAATTAACCGGCAAATGAGGCCAGGCAAACCCAAATGACCAATGAGAATGGGCAATACTTCAGAAGGAATGAATATTCGGACTCATATCCAATCTTCAGTCAGCTCAGTCAGCCCCGCTGAGGAGGTAAATGGTATGTGACGTTTTAACCGCTTACCACTGATTTGTGTATTCAAATTTATTTATCATCATTTAAGAGAAAGTGTGTTTTCCCTGCCAAAAAGACGATAGGGCAGTAAAAAAAAAAAACCTATGGGTGAATAAAATAAAAAAAAATAATAATAAGCATAGCTGTAGCTCAAACAGTTCAGCGTACAGCAATGTCAAGGTCATAGGTTTGATTTTCAGGAAATACATAAATTGCTAAAATGAGAACTCTGAATGCACTCTCTCTCGCCTTGAATAAAAATTTCTGCCAAATGTAAATGCTATATAGGTATTTGGAAGCTTGATCAGGTCCTGAAGCTCACAGCTCTAAAATATCCTCTGCTGTTATTGTGTGGGTGAAACAAGCTTAGCATAATGGAGACTGGAGTGGGTTCTTTTATCTCCTGCTCTTTGCTCAATCCTCAACATTGCTTGTTTTCATTGTGCATCGGCCAAATAATATCCATGTCACTGCTGTCACTGTCACTGAAAGCCACTAAAAGCCTATCACTGATATTAGTATGGGATTCACAAAAAGTTGCAAGACAGTCATTTCTAGGTGTCGGAAATAAGCACTGCACCCAAAATGCTGAACGTCATTATCATATGCACGGTTTTAATTGACAAGAGGCAATGAGAGCCTGCAGTTAGAGATCGCTCCTGCCCACTTCTCCCACGGGCCACAACTGTGTGACACACTGCCAAGACGTGTTACTCCAGTTCCTAATGCATCTTTATTACACCGATCCCATTGCTCCTGAGCATAGAACAAACTTCATTTGTCTTTATCCAAATCATGTTGGCGCCTACTTTAAATGGAAAACTCCAATGCAAAACGAATGAACGGCATCAGCAGCCCAATTAAAGCCTTGCCTGAAGAACAGCTTGGTCCAGAGACAAGAGCTCTCATGTGAAGATGAGCTCCTAAATGCTCCACAAAACACCCCAAAGAGACAACACGTCCATATATTCCCTCTTAAATGAGCCACTTTTATTTTCCAGCATTACGGAAAGAGAGCGGCAGCAAGAGGAAGCTCCTCATCTCTCTCTTTATCTTACCATCTTTCTCTCTCTCCTTCACACATTTCTTGTCGCCGCCCTGATTGGAAGATTTAATTTTTTTTTTAAGATTTATGGTGGGGTCTGATGAATTGTTGGCGCAGCAATTCTTAAGGGGCTTTTGCAGCCCCCATTTGTTTTCCACATTACTGATGTTTCACTTAATGTTCTCCAAGCATCCCCACGAGATGGGAAGGTAGGCTTGTTCTCAAGTCGAGCTTTCTTTGCTTTGTTTGTCTCCTCTGGAGATAAAGTCTGACGTACAGGACCTCTCCTGTAGAGAAACTATTAATGAAGGGAGAAGCTTTGGGTGTTCACATTACCTGGGAATTTACTAGTTTGTTTCAGGAATGGATGAAAAGGGGAGGGCATTGTGCAAGAACTTCTGAAACAAGAGTTGACAGCGATCATGACAGTAAACAATGTTAATTGCATCTTTGTGCAAGTTCTCTAGAGATAGAAACCACAAACATATCATGGAATAGCAAAAAAATAAAGGGATTTTAGCACTTCTCTCAGTGAAATAGTTCTTTTCACCTGTAAATGAAAGTGTATGTGATTGTGTGAGAAAAAAAGAGAAACTACACTTCCACCCACACACTAATTTTGTGTATCCTATTGTAGATGAAGCACAATTTAGTTTATCTCCTTGTTTCTTGTTTCATTTTTTTAATTGTCATTGTCAATGGAAAGGAAAACCAATGCTTACACGAAGCATTGTCAGACAATATATAGAAAAAGAAGATGACATAAAAAACACAAATTAATTGTAATTTTACATTTTTATCATTTCCCACTATAATTATACATTAACTAGAGGTCAGAAAACAGACACACAATATAGTGTAGTATACAGTTGAAGTCAAAATTATTAGCTCACCTGTTTTTCCCCAATTTCTGTTTAACGGAGAGAAGATTTTTTCAACACATTTCTAAACATTAGGGATGTCAAAATTAATTGTTTCTTCGGTGCACCGCGATGCAGACGCGGACAATTCAGTATCGGTTCAGTAATAACTCATTTCTATTAACTGATTTATTTTATCTTTGCCATGATGACAGTAATTAATATTTTGCTAGATATTTTTCAAGACACTTCTATACAGCTTAAAGTAACATTTAAAGGCTGAACTAGGTTAATTAGGTAAACTAGGCAGGTTAGGGTAATTCAAGTCATTGTATAACGATAGCTTGTTCTTTAGACAATTGCAAAAAAAGTTAGCTTAAAGGGGCTAATAATATTGACCTTAAAATGGTTCTTAAAATTAAAAAATGCTTTTATTCTAGGTGAAATAAAACAAATAATTTCAGAAAGAAAAAACATGATCAGATATACTGTGAAAATTTCCTTGCTCTGTTAAACATCATTTGGGAAATATTTAAAAAAGAAAAAAAATTCTTGTTGAATTCTTGCTGAAGCCATTTTGGAACATTCTTCTTAGCATTTCTCCAGTTCAGTCAGGTTTGATTGGTGTCAATGATAATGAAGTTCAAGTCTGGGCACTGGGATGGCCATTTTAGAACATTGTATCATGTCTGAGCATGAATTGCTTGGTAGATCTGGAACTGTGCTTTGGATCATTGTCCTGACCCAATGTTTGTTTCCTTATTCCTAGCAATGCTTTCAGTCAACTGCACTCGGCTAAAATATTTTTGTTGTTGTCATAATTGATTGGTTGATCGAATGCAGTATTTTTAAAACCATATTTTTACGCAGAGAATGACCTTCCAGATGCAACCCAGTACTGGGAATCACTCATACACCTAAAACACCATTGGGTGTTTTTTGTCCTGCTAAAACACCACACCCTGTCGTAACTTCAGCCTCTTGACTGAATCCTGAACATTGTTCTTCAGAATCTGCTGATACTGGGTGGAATCCATGCGACCTTTAACAAGGTGTTCAGTACCTGTGTATGCCACACATCCCCACAGCATGATGGACCATCCACCATATTTTACAATAGGGAGCATGTCCTTCTCCTGTAATGCTGTGTTCTTTTTCCACCATGCAAAGCGCCTATGGTTGTGGCATCTGTCCACAGAATATTTTTCCAAAATGATTTAGGCTTGTTCAGATGAACTTTGCATACCTCAAACGACTCTTCTTATTGGCAGAATGCAGAAAAGGCTTTTCTGTATCACCTTTCATTTAGCTGTTCTTTGTGAAGAGTGTGCTGGGCTGTGGAACGATGTACAATGACATTATTAGCAGCAAGATGTTCCTGGAGCTCTTTGGAGGTGGTCTGCTGTTTGTCTGTGACCATTCTAACAATTTTTCGTCTTTGCTTTTCAGATATTTTTCTTGGTCTAGCGCATTTTTTCTTCACAAGAATTGATCCTGTGGACTTTAATTTTCTTACTATATTTCTGACTGTGGAGATAGAGACTTTAAACTTTTGTGATAGCTTTTTGCATCCTTCTCCTAATTTATGTTGATTAATTATCCTAGTTTTTAGGTCATTAGGAAGTCCTTTTGAGGTTCCCATGTTGCTACTTTCTGCTTCACTCCACAGGCCACTCCAAAACATAATAAAACAACCCCTGAATCCTGAATCTTTCGGAATGATTATCCTGCAGAAAACTCCAAAGACCACCAAGCTTCAATCAATGCACCGCAGGCATCACAATCTTTAGGAGTATGACCTGTACTTCCAAGAATTCTCGATGTCCTTCATGCAGTTACGATTTACACTTCCTGCTACAGCAAAGCATTCCTATAACAAGACTGTTCCATTGCCATCTTTGCCTTTGGGGATTATTGTGCTCAAGAACATTTCCTTCTTTCCACCAAGGAATTTCGCTGATCCACGGGTCCAAAAATAAATTAAAGTTTGGTAACATTCTGAGCAGGTCTGTATAAATGTGAATTTAGCACATTCAAGTCAGCCCTTTATGTTCTTAGTGGTCAACAACATTAATATAATTACGTTCTTGATCATGTTAATAGGAAAAAAAATGCTTCCATTCATTTTTGACTGGTAGTGTATATTAAGTAAATGTAATTAATTTCAGCCAAAGACAGACATCTGTGAAAACGTCCTTCGAGGTTTGTAAATCCATAGCAGGTCAGATATAGAGCATTATGTAGGCAGTACAAGAGACTGCAAATTATCACTAATATGCTAATTTCTCATTGTTCAGCGCAGTGTAACTTGATAGCTGGAAAATGCATGCCATTTTAAGTGACATGCTAATGTTGTCATCGCTATAGTTTGACGTGCAAATCAGCTCATCCATTTAAACTCGCAGAGGGTCCAGCTCTAATTAAATTCCTTCCACAATAAGAGCTGACTGACAGGTCGGACATTGGGCTTTTGATGAGGATTTATGACCCTTTGCCAGTTCCTCTAATGGCAGTTTTGGAGCAAAAGCTTGCGCCGGTTTTCCCCACCACTACCAGGCTCCAAACCCACTGTGGGAATTTTAATAAATTACACCACTGATCCGTTCATACGAGTCTGACATAGTTCCATCAGCGGGTGAAATCTCTGCAGACCCAGGACTCACTCGCAGAGCTCGGATCTAGTGGCTCCCTAGGCCAGGTTATATAACCTTCATTGTAGCTGCATGCTGGATGAGTCCCAGGCCACATGCCTGAGGAGAAAGACATGGCTTTCCCATCAGGCTAAAACAAGGCTTTGCATATCATATTCCAACACCTCAACAACCCTCTGACACATGCAAGGCTCAAATGAAAGATGTTTGATATATCTCTGCCATGGGGACCTTGTCTGTGATAATGAAACAGTTATTCCCATCAAGTCTTTTTTGTGTGTCTACATTTATGTCAACACTCCAAGGGCTTCAAAATTTTTGACAGCTTCCTATTATAGCTTTACTGGCCACCTTCAGATCTCTGTGTGTTTTTGCCCGAGTTTGTTTCCTTCCTTAATCCTAACAATGCTTTCAGTCAACTGCACTCAGTTTTTTGTCATGATTGATTGGTTGATTGATTGCAGTATTTTTAAAACTATATTTTTATGCAGTGAATGCCCTTCCAGATGCAACCCAGTACTGGGAAACACCCATACACTCTCTCATTCACACACACACACTCATACTCTACAGCCAATTTAGGCCATCCAATTCACCTATAGCACATGTCTTTTGACTGTGGGGGGGGGGAACTGGAGCACCCAGAGAAAACCCACGCCAACACGGGGAGAATATGCAAACTCCACACTGAAATGCCAACTGGTCCAGCTGGGACTGGAACCAGCAACCTTTTTGCTGTGAGGCGTCAGCGCAAACCACTGAGCCACATTTAAAATTATATCTTACTTTTATATTATATTACCTCATACTTCATCCTGTAGCCATATTACAGAGGAGTTAGGGTTGTTTTCCTATATGGCTCCTGGAATATGGAATTCTTTGCCTGCTCCAATTACTTGTGGGCATTTTATAGTTTACTTTTCTTTTTATCAATATATTTATTATTTTCACATCAACAATTTACAGAGTTATTTCAGTATACATGTAAACACTCTTTTGTAACCACCCTCCACCCCATTCCTATGCACCCTCACAAGACAAAACACTTAAATGGACATAATTGTGAGACATCGAGCTGATGTGTAAAATAAGAGGAAATAAACAAGTAAACAAACAATGATGACAAATAAAAGATTAAAGCAATAAAAAAACTTTTCCGTCAGCACTTTCAGTATACGTAAAATCCAAGTTATTAATGTATTAAATAATTTGCCCCAAGTCTTTTCAATTATTGATTTTTATTTTAAGATTAAACTTTTTTTTTTCAACAGAAACAAAATAAAAGTTCTTTAAGCCATACAATATGACTTGGTAGTTCTACGGATTTCCATTGTATAGCAATGCATTTCTTTGCTGCTATCAGAGCCATTTTAATTGAACGTTAATTTTTCTTGGATCGAGCAGAAGAACTGATTCATCCCCCAGTAACATAAACCTTGGATCAGGTGGAAGGTTAACATTGACAATTTTATTAAGTTTGGGTAACACTTTATTTTGATGGTCCATTTGAGTATTAGTAGACTGTCTGCTTAATATCTGTTGATACTGACATTTAACAGTCCTTCAACAGACATTTAACTGACTATAAGAAACTTTGCAAGTACATGTCAACTTACACTAACCCTAACCCCAACCTCAAGCCTAACCCCAACCTAACAGTCTACTTATAATCGAATGAGAACTAGTTGCAATGTAACTTAAATTCAACAAACGGACCATCAAAATAAAGTGTGACCATAGTTTGTATTATATTTCTCAAATAGGTTTTAAGTTTGGTGTTTACTTCATTGCTTGACTGTTTTAAGAATTATGTACAGTTAAAACTGTAAAAATGTTGATGTATGTCAATGTTTCTTATTTTATTGTTTCAACTGTTGTGACTCTATAGTTTTTTTTTATATCAATAACTCTGTAAAGGTTAGTGGGTAAAGAGTAGTAGTTTTTACCAATCGAAAAGTATAGATTTAAACCAAAAGTATATAGGGCATATTGATACCCTAAAGGTAAAAAGAACCTTAACAGTACATTAATATACCTTTTTAAACTTATAGGTATGAAAGGGTGTAACTTTGGTTTCAGAACAGTTTTTCAGGCTAATATGAATCATCAGAGTGTTGAATCATTATTTTGTAATAAAGACAGCAGTGCAATATCTATGTAGGCTAAGTAAAAGATTTTTTTCATAAATAATTGTCTTTCATGCATAAACAATCAACCTTGTTTAATGAATGAATACAATTTTTAAAAAGCATTCAGGTGCTAATTTTCTGTGCAGCACAAATTCCTACATGTTAGACTAACATCAACAGAAAATACGATCCTCCTGACCTGGCTAATATACTGAATTAACCAACTCGCATCTCCTTTTTGTCATTCATCTGTTGCTGCTTGGCGTTTCATCGCGGAAGGTGCTGCAACTGAAATACCTGCTCATTAGAACTGTCAGCGAGCTATTTTTAGAGCGTACACGTGAAGTTCCTGGACACCGATGTGCTCATCGACACATGCAGACTCTCTCTTTGCTCTGCTCGGTCACACGTCTCTGTGACAATGACATGGCAGTTCTTTTTTCCCTACTGTTACCAATGGAAATTATGTCCCCGGTAATATGTACAGTTGAAGTCAGAATTATTAGCCCCCCTTTGATTTTTCTTTCTTTTTTAAATATTTCCCAAATGATGTTTAACAAAGCAAGGAAATGTTCACAGTATGTCTGGTAATATTTTTTTCTTCTGGAAAAGGCTTATTTGTTTTATTTTGGCTAGAATAAAAGCAGTTTTTATTTTTTAAAAGCCATTTTTAAGGTCAAAATTATTAGCCTCTTTAAGCTATCTATTTTTTTCGATGGTCTACAGAACAAACCATCGTTATACAATAAACTGCCTAATTAACCTAACCTGCCTAGTTAACCTAATAAAGCCTTTAAATGTCACTTTAAGCTGTATAGAAGTGTCTTGAAAAAATATCTAGTAAAATATTATGTACTGTCATCATAACAAAGAGAAAATGAGTCATTAGAAATGAGTTATTAAAAACTATTGTTTAGAAATGTGTTGGAAAAAAATCTCTGATAAACTGAAATTAGGAAAAAACAAGGGGGCTAATAATTCTGACTTCAACTGGACTTTAAAGGTTTCAATATGGATCCTTTAGATACAAATGTGCACCTTTTGAAGAGGTTAAATGCAGGTGTATTGTGTAAATTATTACACTTTCACATAAACAAGGAAAGTTTTATCAATAATACTCAACAAAGCATGTCAAACATAGAAAATTAAAGCCCTAACATGCTTGTGGGACACATAGGAGCAAACATCATTGGTTCCCATGTCACATAAGCATGCTTGAGCTTTCTAAAATCAACATGAAGCTAAGAAATAAGTAGTATGTAAGTAAATAAATCAATTGAAATGAATGTGATCAAAAAGAGCCAGAAAAACATAACCATTAGTAAATTGATGACTGAAACATGCATCAAATACACAATGTAATGTAATGAATAAAATTACTTTGAAATGGGTGAAAATGTCAATAGATTGGTTACATCAATGTAACACTGTGGTGAGATACAGACTGATAAACTGACTGTCCTTTTGTTTACCACAACTAAAATGTGCAAATGAAGGTCAAGAAACACATACAAAATATAGCACTCTTGGTGATGAGTCCGTTTGGAAGGCGCAGCTTTTCTCACAGCCTACACTGATTTTAGATTTCATATGAATTTATTAAATACTGGGAAAATGGTTTAGGGATGTGTGTAATCCTTGAAAGAATTTTCTGTAAAAATAATAATAATAATAATAATAATAAAAACAGCAGCTATCAGCCTACTGCATATCAAATTAAGTTAAGTTGGGTTGAGCCTGCTCAGTATCTGAGTGATCTCTTGGGGATGCAATGGTTCCTGCTGGAATAGATGTAAGTGATGGCAACAACAAAAACGTTGTCCAGTTGCACGGCCTGAATACTATTACACTAATTTCTCAACTAATGGGTTGATTCTCCAAACCTTAATGGCAATTCAAACAACTTGGGAACAATAACAAGCCTGGCACATGACCCATAAAATCAGTAATGAAATACTAACAAACTAAAGCCACTGCTGTACGAGCAGCTTCTTTATTAGCAGCGAAAAAGCGTTCATAATTCTAACAGCATCTTTGAAACTGAATTTAAATGGATAAAAGATCCATAATATCACATCATCACATAATATATACTCGTGCTTTAACCCCATGCTTACCTGCTTCTGGCATTTCGTTCTGCCTCTCAAAGAGACATGATTTAATTAAATTTTCAGAACAAAATCTAAGCACTCATCATCCAGTGCAGGAATAAATCGACTACCAAAAGGGAAGGCAATTCGCTTTCCTTTTCCCTCGGTGGACAAGGTCAATTAGAGGAGGACATGGATTGGCAATCAAAACTGACACCAAAGATTGACTATGGTGATTACAGGCATGCAGATGGGAAGCTTTAAAGGTTATTAATAATGATTTATAGAATTAATTAAAAGTAAGAGAGAAAAGTGTGCTTGAAATACGTTAAATAAGTTTGGCATATGAACGGGCCGAAGGTGCTCAGGAGCCTCAAATTACTGTGGTGTTAAAGATGGATATGAAAGTTTTACTGCCGTTTTACATACCATAACAAACACTACTAGATTACACCATGGTGTAAATGTCTTCAATTTTTCATCTTATTTTCTCTCCTGGTTACGCTTTGTTCTCTTGCATCCACACCGAAGTGCTGTAGATTAACAAACTCACTTTGACGTGTTTATGATTTCCAGCATATGCTGGATCCTGGCTTTCACCCCAGGCGTAGTGCGTCTATTTTTTAGCCCAATTTGCTTTGATTGATTTTGACTAGGAAGCATGCTAGGAATGAATGAAATGATGTATAATTGGAGGGATTTGAATGCATGTCAAGAAAAAAAAAAAAAAAACATTTTATATGAAACAGGATAAATGGTCTGGCTGGGACCATGTATTATTTATATAGCCAACATTTTTTATTCTCTTTCAACTTGTTCCAGAAATCAACCAAATGCTGTTAGCAGTATAGTATATTAATCTTGACATTAAACAAACAAACAAAATAATGCACTTGTTGCAAACTCAGGCTTATTGGAAATATGTGACTCTGCCTAGATTTTTGCAACAGTGGAAAAGTTTCCAGTAAAATACACAATAGAAACAAATAATTGAAACAACAGTGTTAGTTCAATTTCACAGAAATGATGATCACAGGGATAATGTGTATTTGTATGGCGCATTTATTGTTTATGGCCATACACCCAAAGCGCTTCACAATCACCAGAAGTGTTCAGCATCCACTTGCTACACATCAGTTATAAAGGTGGTTAGACAGTGATAGAGCCAATTCACTAGATGGGGATGATTGGGAGGCCATGGGTAAGGGACGATGGACAGAGTTTGGCCAGGACACCGGGGTTACACCCCTATTCTTTACAAGAAGTGCCATGGGATTTTTAATGACCTCGGTTTATCGTCTCATCCTAAAAGACAGCACTTACTGACAGTATAGTCTCCCACTCACTTTACTGGACCACAGATTGAGCACCCCCTGTTGGTCTCACTAACACCACTTTCAACAGCAACCTAGTTTTCCAATGTGGTCTCCCATTCAGGTACTGATCAGGCTCAGCCCTGCTTGGCTTCAGTGAATAACCAGTCTTTGGCTGCAGGGTGATATGATTGTGGCATATGAACAGATCATAGTGTAGACTTTAAACTGTATTTTGTACACATCCTAATAGTGCAAAATGTATAAAGTGATACAGTACATTTGAATGGCTGTATAATAATTATATCTGTAATGTTGCTTTTTTTAATAATAAACTATTCTATACTGCACATAAGTCTATACATTAGGGCTGCGATACTGCAATGCGCACACTGATATGCGATGTTGAGTTGGGATTATAGTTGACCAGCACCACAGTCCAGAACAAATGCGATTTGTGGAGTTACTACAGAGTTTAATCTAAATGGAGTGTAAGTTTATCATCTGAATCTGTTTTTAAGGTCTATGACTGTGTGATATATATAGTAGTACTTGTTTTATCGGTGCACTTTATTTTAGAAAAACTAATTTGCCCTCATAAACTTTAATTAAATACCATAACCTTCCCTCCCGACTTTTCTTGCACTTCCTAGTCGTGGTGTGTGTGCGTGTGTGTGTGTGTGTGTGTGCGTGCGTGCGTGCTTGCACGTGTAGCACAATGTTGAGGCTTTACGTATATATGATTAGGCACTCACATGTCATTATATTAACATTTCTCCATTAACATTTTTGAATAGATTTGGACAAAATCTTATATTGGTGGCACGTTCGCCTCACAGCAAGAAAGTTGCTGATTCGAATCGAGTCCTAGCTGAATCAGTTGCCATTTCTGTGGGGAGTTTGCATGTTCTTCCCCTGTCCTCCGGGTACTCCGGTTTCCCCCACAGTCCAAAGACATGCGCTATAGGTGAATTGAATAAGCTAAATTGGCTGTAGTGTATGAGTGTATATGGATGTTTCCCAGTACTGGGTTGCAGCTGAAAGTGCATCTGCTGTGTAAAACATATGCTGGATAAGTTCCAATTCTCATAATATAAAAGGTTATTCTATGTATTACAGTGCAGGCTATGAGTAGATGTCAAATGCTGTGATGAGACATTTTCTCCACTCCACAAAATCATAGAAGATTAGCATTTGTACAGTTTTTCATGTGAAAATAAACACTGTTATCCAGAAACTGATTCACAAACTGCTTACCCTTGAATTGCTAAAAAATAAAAAATGCAGAAATTGAAGAGGTTTGGTCACAAGCTTATTTTAATGTTTTTCATAGATAATATTTTTAAAACCAACAGGCAGACATACAAGCTGGGACACACTTTACAATAATGTTTTTAATAGTTAATATATTTACTAACATGAACTAATTTTGAACAATACTAGTACAGCATTTATTAACAATAGTTAAATGTTTACTGATGCATTATTAACATTCAAATTCATGCTTGTTAAAGGGTCATGAAAGCCCACTCTTTCGGTTCAAGTCTACCTCAGATTTTGTTTTTTTAAAATGCTCCGAGATGGGCGTGGACCACTGCCAGCAGAGGGAGGAGTGGGAGTGGCCGGCAGAGCAAAGGAAAAAAAGGGGAGCGAACAACTGTTGTCAGTGGGCACACAAAATAAGACAAACTGTGAGGAGACCCACAATTTTATAGTTTACAAAATTAAAATGCAAAAAAATAAACAGTAAGTAATTTAATGCCCTGTTACATTTGTTTTATTCATAATTTCATATACACATAACCACTATTTGTTATGTCATTTAAAAGACAATCATGTTTATATAGAAGAGATGTTTATTTCTTCTCTCCTCCTCAATTCCCGGATCTGATATGCAGACATAGTGGATAGCAGTGCAGCAGGTCTCCTGCCATGTTTATTTCCCTGCCAGTAATCTGGAGAATTTTAAACATAGGCGAACACAGCAGCACATATATAGGCGATAAGTCTGACTGGTAACAAACTCAACTGATAAAAGACAAAGTCTGCAATTCTTCAATTCTTGTACAGCTCTCCAGACAAAAATGCTTGCTGCAAACAAACAGCATTGCTGTATCAGCCCTAATAGCATTGCGGGGAAAAACATGCAACAAAACCCGTGGATCATGGAAACAAACACATACGACCCATGTCGTGCAGACGCGGTCTCACCCAGTCATTGGATCACAGCTTGGCAGGTCTGCCATGCCTTCGGAAAACACACGCTCTCTTATTAATAATTAAGCAGGGTCTTCCCAAGGGATAAGAAAATTCAGGTATGAATAATAATGAGAAACACATCCATCACTCCACTAACAGTCGCAGGATACATCACCAATTTTGATCCAGTCCCAAAAAATATTTTAAATCCTGAAGACGAAATTAGCGGACAAAAGCTCAAAATTATGCAGTTTTCCCCAAATTTAAAGCTGACAGGTGCTAACGTTGTCTTAACTGATGCTCAACACTTTATTTTTTTAAACAAAAGTACTCCAAGGTGTCTTGAACCTTTAACATTAGTTAATGCACCATGAGTTAACTTGAACTAACATTGATCGACTGTATTTTCATTATCTAACGTTAACTAACATGATCAAATACTGTAATGTCTGTACTGTCATGTTAGTAAACGCATTAGCTAACATTAACTAATACAACCTTATTGCAAAGTGTTGCCAAAACCTGACCATTACTATTTAAATGCATACATTCTACAGCATAATAAACATCGCCATTGTCAACGTCGCTGAGAATATTAAACATGTTTTTCAGGATATTTTGTTAGTTGAGAAACATGCTACAAGCAATGCAATGCAATTTTGCAGGCATTTTGTATAATCTTCATGGCAGTGCTTTTTAATTAACCTAAATTTGTGATGGAGATAAACACAGCTCATAGTGCCTTGAGTGGATGTGCCATATGAAAATTGCAATAAAATGTACCTGGGGAAATGTATTTTAGGTTTTGAGGAAATCTAAGCAGTGTGACTTATTTCCGGTGAGTACAGGACTGTTTAACAGGCTTTGTAGGAGTCTGCTTTTTAGGTTCTCCCATAAAGAACAATGCAAATGCAAACAATCAATAAAGCAGGTAGAAAGCGCTACCTCTAAACCACGGTGTCTAGTACAGGAAGCAGGAGGCTAATTATACACCTGCGAGACCACTGGGATTCCTGAGGCTTTGCAGATTAAAAGTGGCCACGGGCTACGGAGAGACTTTGTTCCACTGTATCATGGACAGACCTGTGTTTTCATGCATGCAGTATTACCCAACAGACGAGCAGCAGAACCGGATCAGTCACCTGCCCCTGCGCGGTTCATGTCTCAGTGGGTTCAGATCTGGAAATGATACATTTCGCCTAGAGCAAATCTGTTCGAAGGGTTCAAACAAAATGTGTGCTTCAGCAACATGGGAGAGCCTCTCTGACCTCCATCAAACAATCCTCTGGTTGCTGTCTTACGCTAAGACCTCATAATGCCTCTCTTCAATTTTGCGGGTCTGTCTCTAATGGGATCAGGGTTATATATTGAGTCTGACGACCAGTTCTTTCCATCCCCCCGCAAGCCTGACTAGTCCAGTGAGGGATTTGAATTTAGAAAGCCTTGTGATTCCTCTGGACAGTCCAGCAGCTGAGCTTCTCTCTGCAGTCGGGGTTAGTGGAGCCTTCAGTGGTGACGGGAAATGACAGAGAAGGTGATTTGTATTGTGTATGTGGGGCGCAATTCAGATGCCTTTCACAAAGCCAGAACTTTAAAGCAAGATCACCTTTTGTCTTTGTTGCACTGACGTGTTCAAAGGCTACCGCAGACCGCTTCAATCTGACGTGCGTCTGGCAATAAGTTTTGTTGGAAAAGGGCATGCTGGGCCGCCATTGACAATGAGGTCAAATAGGTGGTCTGCGCATTGTGTGTTTGCTCAGGGGGAACACAGGTGATTGACAAACTGTAAACCTTAATCACTAATGTAAGTGACAGGTGAACTCCCAATAGCGAGAGACTATAATTAAGCTACATTTTTTGACCCGTAACCTTTCATCACTTCTGAAAGCACAGTGGGTGACTTTCCACGTTGGAGATTTGATATGCAGTTACTTCACATAGGAGTTGAAACCAGCTGAGAGTTGTATTGTTGAAAATGTTGCAAAATTAAATGTCTTTGCTTAGACGAATTAGATTATATTTACATTTTTTATGCTTACAATCAAATTACTATTGCTTTTTAGTGAAGTAGATTTTTACAAAACACTCAGTGGCAATACATTGTTCATAAGTTATGCAACCCAGGCTCATTGGAAATACGTGCATTAGGCTACACTTTGCAAAATGATAAATACGTTGCTATGGAATCAGGGTATCTTCTGTCTATTCCATATTCATTTTAAAATAAAAAAAAGGAAAACTAAGAAAATGGCCTTTTTACATTTTTTCATTTGCTCACAAAAAAAAATGAAAAAACGAGATTGGCTCGATTTTAGTTTTTTTTTTTTTTTTAGAGTTGGATAACAAATAAACGATTTTAAAATTCATTATACACATGTAGGCATTGCTGAAAGGCCTATTTTCCTCTGATTGATCAACCAACTCTGAGCTTGTGTCATCACCCTCAAAATAATAGTCCTCTCTAGACCAGCACCCAGGCTTTTAATTATTATTATTATTATTATTATTATTATTAATTATTATTATTATTATTATTATTATTATTATTATTATTATTATTATTATTATTATTATTATTATTATTATTATTATTATT
>CAIGQZ010001108.1:28683692-28705849 GCA_903798205.1 Danio tinwini
ACACACACACACACACACACACACACACACACACACACACATATATATATATATCTTTTTTTCTACTACTATTTACTGTGTTTTTATTATATGTGAATATAATAAAAATTATTTTTTTTATTTTAACTTTATAAATGCTCTGGCAATACTATTTGTCATGCCTATAAAGCAATTATTGAATTGAAATGAATTTGAGTTTTATTTAATTAGTTTGACCCAAAAAATACCTTTGAAACAGAGGGTAGGTGTGATTTGTTCAAGTAACTTGTGATTTTTCATTAACATCTGTGCTGATCTTGGAACATCATTCCTGTTCAAAAATATAATCCATACCTAATCCCTACCCTAAACCCTAGTTAGTGTGATTTCACCAAATAGGACATGTTCCTGGATCGACATCTCTGTTCATCCTTGAACAACATTCCAATCAGCATCAAAGGATAAGTTTACAGTTTGTTAAGTTTAGGCTTACCGTTAGGGTTTGTGCTTCTACATCAATAATCTCTGATTAGGGGAATAATTAGTAGTTAGGTTTAGGCTATGTTCAAGGATCAACATAGTGTTAATAACATTAATAATAATGTTCTACTTGGTGTAATTACACCCTCCTATGTAAACCTAACTGTTAATTATTGCTATTTTTATTATTAATAATTAATATTATTTGAACTAATTATCCAGTTATTAGTAATTAGAAAAAAATGACGTATATGCACATAACTATAATTAAGACTAAACTTAATATAAACGGTAAACTCATCCCTTAAATCTAATTGGTTAATTGGAAAGTTGATCCAGAATCAACATAAATGTTGCTCCTGATTGTAATACGATACTACTGTATAGACCATTTTGAGGGACGTAAACAAAAGCAATGGTCCCAACGTGTTTCCTGTTTTACATTTTTTATTTCTATAGCTTCCGAGAATCCAAAAAAGAGACACATATCAGGCCCGTAGCCAGCCTGGTGAAAGGGGTGGTTCTTTTTTCTCAAAAAGTGGACCTTTTTTGCAGTTATGCACCTCAGTTTCTATTTAACTATGATATTTAAATACTGCATTTAGTGACATTTTAAGCAGTACTTTTTTTATGCTGGATTAGCTTGTCAGACAGCATCATAACCACACTTTTTGATGTACTAAAAATGTTTCCTAAAAATTAGCAATAAAGAAAAATTAAAAGACTATTTATTTTTATTAGTAAAAGTTTTAAACTGTAGCCTACTGTTATTTATTAGAGGAAAAACTAACTGGCCAGCACATTCAACTGTCCTCAGTCTCAATTTGGCCATTTTCAATAATAAAAAAAAATCATTCAAACATTATAACAATAATAATAATAAAACAATAATAATGAATTCTTCAGAATATTTCTAGCCTCTTTGATAAAAAAAAAGAAAGAAAAAAAAGTACATTTGAGAATTCCTGGATATCAACAATAGCCAAACTCTATTCAAATTATACCTGTAAAATGTTTTCTCTGTTTAAAAACAATACAGTAGTGAAAGAAGACTTCTTTTACATCAGATTATAGTCCCACCGAAGCAACAGCCGACAGTGGATTCCGCTTGGTCTTAAAGCCTTTTTCGATGGATTATTTTCATTATTTATGATGGCATAGCAGTCAAAATAGGACAAATGAGCTGATGTATAGGACACATTCTGGACCTTTGTCAGTGAGTGGTGGGTCTTCCGAACCCCATGAAGTGACCAAACAGCCTCAAAAACACAGACGTGACGGGAAGAGCGCCTTTTGCTGTGAAGTGACATCTGACGGCTGAGGACTCCACTTGCCATTAAAGCCTTCGTCGGACAGTTATTTAAAAGAAATAATGGCAAAAATAGGAAGAAAGGGAGGTCATGTACTGGACAAGTCATGATATGTATAGAACGTCCCGGCTAATCAGCCTTTAACCTCATGGATATGGACAGATTTTCATCTGTTAGGAAGTAACTCAAGCCATCCCCCTGTTTGGCAGTCTTTTTGAACACATGTTCAATATTTTGCGATAATGACGCCGCTGCCTGCCTTTTCTGCCACTTGGCTCTTTTCGACTCAAAGCGTTACTCATATGGATGTCGCACTAAAAAATTCAAACGCTACACTCAGTGGGTTATGTATGTCACGTGACTCGCGTCACATTATTGTGGCTTTGAGGCTCCATGGGATTCGAATTACTGGCCATAGTTATTTAAAATTACACTTTATTACAATATATATTAATAAAAATATATTATATGAATTATATAAATTAATAACTATATTTTATAATATTAAATTACATAAAATAACTAAAAAGATACATTCTGGACCTTTTGGCCGTGGGGGGTGGCTCGTTCGAACCACCCGAACCCCCCCTGGCTACGGGCATGCATATTGTCATGATGGCTGTTTTAACATTAAGGTATGAATTGCCTCGTTACAGTTATGCAGGAATTTGGAAGGGTTAACTCTGTGCAGATGATTTTACCATCACTTTCATCATAAATTCCACAATGTTCCACAATGTATTCAACATTGGCTCAAATTTACAATCTTAACCATATCCATAAAGCATTCTTTCCAACATTTGCAAAATCTCAAAAGTCACTAAAAATACATACGCTCAACTTTTTCACAAATAAATAATGATTTATTAAACATCTTTGTACTAAAATGTATTCTTTATGTATGTCTGCCATTCAGATGAGATGATAAATCAAGGTCCTGGTGGTCATTAAAAAAATCTCATGGAACTTCTCGCTAAGAATAGGAGTGTAACCCCAGTATACTGGCCATATTGCCTCACTCTGCCCTTACTGATCATGGTCTCACAATCATCCCCATCCACCGAATTGGCTCCATCACCGTCTCTCCACTGCACAGCTGGTGTGTGGTGAGCGCACTGGCAGTGTTGCTGCTGTCGCATCATCCAGGTGGATGGTGTGGAGAGCCAGCCTCGTATGATTGTAAAGTGCCTTGGATGTATGGTCCTAAAATAAATGTGCTACAGAAAAATGCACATTACATTTTTTTTTTATTACATGTGTCAAAAAATCAAGAACTTATACTACAGATATACAATAATCATGTACGCCTGTTGCCTTAAAAATATGTATTTTCAACCAACTTTGATTAACTTAACTTTTTTGCAAAGTTTTCTGGCTACTACCTCTGACTGCAAAACTTAATGTTGGGAAATGTTAAATATATTTTTCTTTGTCTTTTGTTTTGGTGCCATAATTGTCTTTCTCTGGCCAAGTGCTGCTTTGCAGAAAGCCCTTACACTGTATGGAGCTGGTTTGTGTGTGTACCGTGCAAATTACTAATCTTACTAAAGACTCCAAATGAGTTTAAGAATAAACTCATGTCCATACTCATGTCATGTTGTGAATTAGGATGTTTTTATGAAAAGTTCAAATGTGTATAATAAAATATAAAATCAAAAGCAATTATTAGAAAATAAAACCCAGTGTTTTGATTGTTGACAGCTGATCCATTAGATCCACCAACAAGTGACACATTAAAGCCACACTATGCAAATTTCTTTCCCTTGAGGTGATGTGAATTAGTGCAATTGCCTGTTACCAGTGTCATAAAACTATCATTGCACTCCCTATGGGTACAACAACTCTTGTCCATTCGTTGACTAACCTGACAGAACTGGGGCCTGTTTCAGAAAGGAGCTTAGGTGAAAACTCAGAGTATTTTAACCCTGAAATGAGAGAAACTCTGGGTTTTCCGTTTCAAAATGGCAGGTTTGTCAAACTTAAGAAAGCAGGGTAAGTCAAGTCTGTTTCTGAAAGAGATGTAACTTTAACTCAGAGTCAGTTACTGTGGTAACTTACTCACCTAACCTGGCCAGTAGCAGGTTTTATTCTCTAAACTCAGAGTTTTTGTCGGTGTCCTCCACTTTTTTAAAGATGAAGTGGTATTTCTCGCCTTAAGCCTGGTTTATACTTTTGCATCAAGTGATCGCTGTAACCCACGGCGTATGCCTTGCGCGTAGCTGTGCATTTATACTTCTGCTCGCTGTTTCTGTTTTTCTGCAATACACTTCTAAAACGCTAGCTAGCAGTAGGTGTTTATGTTTCTCTGTGTCGAGTTTCTTTGCTAGTGTTTTGTTTTTTTCTGAACACTTCCTTAATGTACAAGTGGCTCAAATTCGCTCATTTTGAGCCGGGAACCGGCGGACATGCAACAACTTTAATCATAAAGTAAACACAAAACAACAGTCTCCATCCGGAGCTCCTTCACGGGACTCCACACTTGTAAACACTCGCTACATTGGGCGAGCTGCTCTCACCTCCGCCCACACACGTCAGCGCTACCAAGCCGACCAATCACAGAGCTTGCGCTACATGTACGCGTTACATTTTTTGAGAGGTGCGCGTCAATGTAGCCGACGGTTACGGCGAGGGGCTATGCGTCCACGTGTAGACTGCGCCGTAGCATACGCGTGCGCTTGACGCAGAAGTATATATCGGCCTTTAGCCTTACGTTTCCACACACCTATTTTAATGCTCATTTTGGATATGCGCATAAAAACGATTGATGGAAACGTCATGATGCACATAACTTTTTGAAAATATGCATTTAAAAACATGCACATAACTGAGTAGGATAAACTTTTATTCGATAAAAGATGTGCATAAACTGCAATGAAACCCTTTTACAGAACAAATTCCAGTATGTGCATTAAAAAAAGGTTTGTTATAAGAGATGATGATAAATAAAGTGTGTGAATAGACAAACCAGCTGGCTGAGCACATTGTAAAACATCTTTAATGTTGTTTTGGTCATTCTAAAACACCTCAACCATTTCAGTATTAGTGTATATTATTAATTACCTCCAGAGTGTCTGGAGCGTCTCATGGCTTCAAACGCCACCACGTGTTCATTGTGTGTCAATTGTCTTCTGAGGCGCAAGTACATTTAGCCTATTAAATAAAGAAAAGATTGGCATTAGTTTATCAGGATGTGTCAATTTTGTTCTCTTTGATTCATTCGATGGAAACGCTGCTTTATTCACGTCTTTTATGCGTTATTCCAGTTTTGCACATAAATTTAATTAATATTTTTGGATGGAAACATATCTATTTCCTATATTTTAGTCACACAAAGAACAAAGTCATGTACGAGAATGGCTTGTCCTTTTTTAATGAATAATTAGCTTAAATTCACTGACCTTCGACATGTACTGTAACTAAATTAATGGGATTATTATTCATTCTAAAAAAATACTTTTTAGTTCTGCTTACATTCTAAATGTCATATCAACCTCTATCACTTGATCAATAATAGAGGCACAAGTGCACTTTTAAATCTATTAAAACTGACCAACGTGTATAAAAGTGGAAACGTGTGTAAAAAAATTTATAAACATCACACATTACATTACTTTTTTATGATACTTAAATATTAAATTCTTTAGATGTAAAAATATGCATTAACTTGAGCAGCTGTTTTCCCACATTAACTGTCTCTGTCTCACTGATGCAGTGGTGTTGCTTTTTTAAATATATGGTCATATTTACTATAACTTTGGATGAGCACATCAAGTTCGGCAGGAAAAAAAAATGCTGGTATCTTTTTTTCAAATGTTGCCATGGTCACTTGTAATATCTGCTCTCCATTGATAATGCCTTTTTATAGTCATGGTGTGCGCGCTTAACTCGGAGTTGGTCAACTCAAAGTTGATTGACCCAGCTCAGATCAGCTGTTCTGAAACCGAAAACTGAGTTTTTATTCTCTGTAAATCAACTCAGAGTTCAAGTTTAAACTCCGAGTTGGTTGAACCTCCTTACTGAAACAGGCCCCTGGTGTAAATCGACACCTTGTTTAGAAACCATGTCCACCAACCAAGTAACCAAGCCTGTGTTATGCTGCTCTCACACCAGACGCAGATGAAGCGTCACAGGTGATTTACATGTTAAGTTAATGCAAAGATGCAAATAGACATATTGCGGCATGATTCGTGCGAATGAAGTGGTGTGAATGACTCGATTTGTGCGAATAAAGCAGTATTTTGCGCATTTGATGCATGAATTGCGCAAAACACTCGAGTTGGAAAATCTGAACTTCAGTGGACTTTCCCACCGCGTTAACCAATTAGGAGCTTGCTCTTGTAGGGGTGTGATTATGATGCAGTGCCTGTTGTTGGTGTCCCGAGGGGAAATCCTCTTGCCGACACCGGACAACAGCTCATCAAACTGGGCTCAACTCAGTCTGAAGCACCGCTGAAAGCTTCCATCATCCAGGTAGAATTTCTGAAGGAGTTAATGAACTCACAGAGCTGGGTGTACTTCTGAATGGATCTAGTGGACTCAGACACAACGCTGAAGAAGTCTATGCTGTTTTTCAGCCTTCCTAAAGCACATGAAGCACAGCTACTATCTCAATAAAATCCATGTTAGGCATTTAGCAACAAAGCTAAAGTGACCAGGCAGACAGAAGCCCTGCCCATGACGCGGATTGACATGTAAAGTGTCTTTGACATACCTTTGTCAAAAAGATTTAGTTGCTAAGTTTACAGTTTGTTAATAATCACTGCAATAATATAGTACAATATTATAGACTTAAAGATCCGCTGTAAATGCTGCTCACCAAATGTAAACATGTAAACACAGCAATCAAACTATTACCCTCGTGTAGGATTTTCGCCTCATTTTGTGACAGGACAGTCTATATACACACATGGCTTTCTGACGCTACCTACTGAGTGCATCTAAGTTTGTTTTTTTCTCCCATTTGCCGTGCGGTATCAAACATTCCATTAAAACTCCACTCTCCAGCAGTTCCTTGCTTTCAATATCTCTTTTGTCACGGGGGACATGCAGGAAATGTTCCTGAACAAAAAGTGAAAGTGCCAAATTGCAGTTAAAGTCGACAAATTAATAATTTGGCAAATAATTTGATCACTGATGTCCATGTAATCACAGTCACTGTCTTTATCCCCTGGGTTTGTGTGTTTGTTTTGCTGAAAATCAGCGCGTGCCCAAACGGAAACTCCAATTTTTGCAAATTCTTCCCTCTTTCCCTCCCCCGACACTCCCACCTAAACAGAGCTGGACACACCCACTTTTCTGACCTTTTCCAGACTAGAGGTGTGAAAACACCCTGCTGAGACAGGGGGGGTTTGTGGCCCCTTAAAGCACACATATACACACCATCAATTTCTAAACCTGAAGGACAGAAGTAGGACAGCAATTTACCCGTAGACATGAATGTTTTGTGCATATAAAAGAAAGCACTTTTATAGATGTATCCTTGTGCCTTTACTCCAGCAGACCACTGCCATGCAATGTGCAACGACGATAGGTACATAAACACAATTATGCTGTATTTTTATTCAATTTTAGGTAGTGCATAGTCACTGAGATTCTAAAAATGAAGGCAGAATATAACTGTAGTTTATCCAGGGAGAGAGAAAGTAAGCACTTGAAATAGGTGCTTTAGTGATAGAACTCATTCAGATCACAGTAAGACTGTATATCAGCTGGATCCAATCCAACATTCTGCAAAGCCTTCAGGTTACATGTCTGAAGTGTGTATATATGGAAGATGAGAGTATGAATTGGGATCGGCATTCAGCAGCAGGGTGGTGTGTGTAATCACTTCCCATGAGATTCACCACAAGTATGCACTAAAAAAACATTTTGTAGTTCAGACAGTCACTGCTAGAATATAAAGCAACTGGCTCCGTATTCCTGTTTATTACTCTGCTTTCAGCAATACTTTATTCCCTTGCATCACACCATTCAGTCACACTTAAAAGTTGTGGGAAAAAAAGACTTTAGATCTAATAAAATGATATTACACTTATTAACTCATTATTATTATTATTTTTTATTATTATCTGCATTAATGGCATCAACCGGTGGAAGGGCATCCGCTGCATAAAACATGCTGGATAAGTTAGCGGTTCAATCCACTGTGGCGAACCATGATTAATAAAAAGACTAAGCCGAAAAGACAAAGAATGAATTCTTCTTCTTATTATTATTATTCATTAATATTCATTATTATTATTTATAATAAAAAATAGGCTAAACATGAATAAATAAATTAATTAGACAATATGATGGTGTGTTCTATAGCCTAAAAATCTCCTAAAGTCTTACTGTGCTAACTTATCTTGATAATGGAAAACAGAAAGCATGACTGGATACCACACACTTTTGACTGATATGCTTTAGATCAGAGACGCCCGAACTATGCCTGCAGTAACCAGCTATGACCAGCCTGGAAATGGTCAAAACCCTTCTAAAACCAGGCTGGTCGACCAGCTAAAACCAGCTAACCAGTTCAGGCAGGTTCAAGCAGTTTTTTTTTCAGTAGGGAGATTTATTTAGTCTGAAGATTTTTTTAGCTCGTGCAGTAGGCAGCAACAACAGCAGCAGTAAAAAAATGGTGTCAGTTAGCAATGGTTGTCCATGTACTGTAGTAATAGTGTTCATTTATTTATACAAATGTATTTACACAAGTGCTGAAGCCTTGTATAAGATTAGCTGCAGATTGTTGCACGAAAGGTCTGGACAACTTATTTTATGTCTATGTGTTTCTATGGTTACAGGCTCAAAAACGTCCATTCCATGGGCTAACACTAGATGTCAGTATGAGAATTAGTATTTCATAAGGTCTGGCATGAAACATTTACTAATATCATAAACGGAGACCATGGGATTTTGGAATTTCACTGAATAAGACAAACCGCCGGAGGCAGAAATCTATTAAAATGTTTTTCTTCTTCTTCTTTTTTTTTTCTTCAAGAAGATGGGGCAGTACAACAAAGAATCAGTGGACTGAACAGTGAGTAGTTCATATTTCGCTTCAAAACAGCTTCCACACATTTAATCACACTCTTTCAGCTTGGAGGACCTCTTAAATGTGCTGTTTGAAGGAAGAAATCAGTTTAGGTACTCAGGAGGGTTGATATCTGACACCAGAATGCAAGAATTCCAGGAAAATAAAATTGTTCAAATATAGCATGTGATCTATTCCACTACATACTACATTCATCAGGGGTGCAGTTTTTAACCTTAAAGAGAAATGCATATTAAGCTTTCCGGAACATTGCTGGTTTCAGTTGAATTTTGCCCTGTGGATTTTACAATGACAGATTTTTGAACATAAAAAAAATATCAGCACAGTTTAACAGCAATGAGGATGCTGTCTGAATGCTATGAAGAGAGATTGTGGCGTTATTCTGTCAGTTATGCCCTGCTAGACATGAAGAAGTCATGTAAAATCATTTTCATTTATGTATAACTTAGACTTGCATTGGATAATGAGTCTGGAATTGTGCCATTACAGAACTGGTGACAGACATGACACGTTTTCAGACTAGATCGAGACCAGTGTAATTAGTTTGAGAGAGTGTTTGACAAGGTCACATTGCTGTCATTATATATTAAAAATATTATTGTTTTAATAGATTGGTTAATCTTAACGAGCAATTACTGTGGCTCAGTGGTTAGCACTGTCACCTCACAGAAGGTCACTGGTTCATGTCCCAGCTGGGTCAGTTGGCAATTCTGTGTGGAGTTTGCATGTTCTCCCCTTGTTGTCGTGGGTTTCCTCCAGGTGCTCTGGTTTCCCCCACAGTCCAAAGATATGCGCTATACAGTAGGTGAATTGAATTACATTGGCCGTAGTGTATGTGTGTGAATGAGTGTGTATGGATGTTTTACAGTACTGGGTTGCAGCTGGAAGGGCATCTGCTGTGTAAAACATATGCTGGATAAGTTGGTGCTTTATTCCGCTGTGGTGACCCCTGATAAATAAAGGGACTAAGCCTAAAAGAAAATGAATGAATGAATGAATGATGATGATGATGATGATAACTTTTATTATTATTATTATTGTTGTTGTTGTTGTTGTTATTATTGTTATTCGATTATTAGATCATGTCCAGTAAATAATATTAAAATACATATATTTTTTACAATCTTTTGAAAACTCCTAGCACACAACTCATGCAACAATCATTACATTTAGCACAGGCTTTTACGATCAATACTATAATTTACCCACACAACAGATACACATCATTTCATTAAACAATCATTAATGATCATTAAATATAGTTGTTTATGGCTTATACATAAGTGTTGAGGGAATAATACATGCATTGGAATTACTGAACTAAGTATTTATTCTTGCTATCACAATCTAGGGAAGAAAAAAAAGCAGCATAGTAAAGTCATACCCACATACCCATATAGAAATCTGCTATATGGCATAATATATTGCAACATATTCATATTATATATGACATAGATGTTTATATTTAGATTTCACATTTGTGAAATGTCTTATATTACAATAAATAAATGAATAAAAAAAAAATACAACAATTAGCATTTTTATTGTAATGTTATTATTATTATTATTATTATTATTATTATTATTATTATTATTATGCATATGTATATTTCTTTTAATAAAAGCAAGTTTAGATTTGTCCACCTGTCGGGTTTTGGAGATTTTTTTTTGGAGACCAAACTTCAATATTATTGTTTATTTTTATAATTTGCTGAACATTAGAGCTGATTTTAGAAATAGTTTTGAAACAAATATTTGCGCTTAAACAAAATTATATATGTAGGCTAATGGATGTCTTCAGTGGAGCGCGTACAACACTTATCTACGAAAGTAAAGGAGTAAAGAGAAAGAGGCCGAATGGAGGAGACTCGTTCTTTATACTCACACTGCCACGGCGCAAACCATATTTTTCGATCCTTAAAATAACAAAAGTAGATTTGGACACACCCTTAATGATTTTGGGCCATGCGCTTTAGACTTTGCGCCTAGATCATTAAAATAGAGCCCTTGGAGTTGAGTCGACAAAAATTAGCAATTTTGTCAAAGGTTGTGAATTTAGTGTTCAGAGTTTTGAAAAATGACATCAGGGTTCAGAAATGTGTGACTGACAGCATGATTGTAAAAACCTGTAATAAAATAATATATTAGTAAATGTTAAATTAAGGCTATTTAGGTGTGCTAATTGATAGTTCATGATAACTAATTGGTAAAAAAGTAATTCATAGTTTGCCAAGTAGTTAGCTAAGTTGTTAGTAAACTAGTAAAGTACTTGCTAGTTAACAAATATTAGTTACCAAGATATTTAGCAATATCCTGCTGTATTGAAGAAAATGGATTAACATTTTATTTAGTAGCGTTTTAGTAGTATTACTCGACTTTTTTTGCTCGCGTTTGTCTTCACAATTTACTTTATGCTTTCATATAAACAATGTAAAATCACTTTGTGTCCTAATATAAGGTATCTGAAAAGCACAGATTATCCACTTATACAGAGATGCTTATGATAAACAAGCACAGCTTCTATGAAGAAAAAAATGTGCAGATTTGCAGCAATAAGTCTTGTAGCCTATTGTATTTAATATTACCAATTTACAAGCAGGCAATCACTTCAAATAAATAAGCACCAACTCCCCCTATCTGTGTAATAATGGACTTGGAAGTTCCTGCTGACTCTGGGATGATAGTCATATTCTACATATTCTGAGAACTGTAATCACACAGATGATTACAGAACTTGATTTGATTACGCTTTGTTGTATCTCTCCCTCTTCTGCTTATGTTGGCATACACTTTCTGTATGGCTGCTTTTATCTAAATCTTTTAGTAGAGCACTGCATCTTTAAATGAAATAAAGAGATGGTAAATGTCCTTTATCAGTAATTCAAATATAACCAAATCACTAACATATTTCACCATGACATGACAGAATAGAAGTCATTCATGCAATAAAAACCTTACCATGACTTACACTTACTTAGTCAAGTACATACTTAACTTTTTAAGGCTCATTCACAACATGTTTATGTATTCAATATGCTACTTTTAAATTGTTATTCAATGTAAACAATGCAAAACTGCTGCTGTAGCTGGTGCATTCTGGGAAATTTTCTTACCCCTTGGTTTTGAGTGTGGTCCTGAAAAATCTTTGCTCGAAGGGGTGTATAACCCTTCCCCTTAGCCCTACGCCTTCAAGCTAAAGAGAATTGGGACACCACTACCTCTTCACATGAATGCGCAAAAAGAGGGGTAGGGCTAAGGGGTAGAATTGGGATTGGGCCTAATGTCTTGATGTCTGAAAAGTAGTCTTTATCTTGGTGGCCTGGCCAACCAAGCAGTGTAGCTGTGTCATAGCCTAGATGCTAAATATTTTTAGGGTATAGTCTAGTCTTAAAAAAAAATAATATTTTTTTTCCTAGTCCTGATTTGTCTATTTACAATAAGGGTTTATACCCTAGATCTGGAGCCAACAGATCTGTGCTGCACAAACATTTTGCTGTCATATTTATTTTAGCAATGACAGAAACTGATAGTCATTTGACATAGGTTTTTTTAGAAGGCTAGGCCTAATTATCAACGCTGTATCAATGCTTCAGCATGAAGAGCGTTGATACAGTGGTTGCCTAGTAACAAAAAGTGCAGTGCACTGCTGTTTTCTAAAGTCAACAAAATGGCAGTGTGGTGCGCTTTGTGCTTTCAGAATCGATTTGATCTGAGCCTTAGGCTGTGTACAATAAGATTAAATAAGTCAAAATATTTTTTTAAACATTTTAAAAAGTTTCATGTATACACAATATTTCCAAATGACTGATTTACACATATTTGTAAAAAACACTGTATTATGTATGCCAGGACAGTGGTTGGTGTTGTTACTAGTAAACAGTACCTGTAGGAAAGTGATAATAAGATGTCACTGGGGTGAATCTGGTTCTTTCTACAAACCTTGTTACATTGCACTTCTCTTACGGTATGTAATATCCATGAGGCATTGTTTTTTGGGGGTAATTGGGGAGGGGGGGTAGTTGACACTGCATGTGTTGTTTTATGTACTTGTCTTTGGAATGTCCACAAAAGTGTGTTTTTTTTTTTTTTTTTTTTTTGTAAATAAAACTTACACGAAGGGCATACTCACTATGTACAGTTGCCTTGAACCGGGCCAAAACACGCTTGTCTCCCCTCCAGTCTCCCCTGACGGCCCGCACTCACATTACATTCAGGCCTGCGCATGTTTACGTCATCGATGATGTGCTGTTCAGTAAGTGCTTTCACTCAGCATAGTGGAGATTTCTTTAGTTATATCGTTTAAGTCGTTTGATATGCGGTGACACGCAGTCTAATATTTCAATGAACAGATCAGTCACTTTTGACGCTCATAAACAATCATAAAGTCCTCGTGCTGCAGGAATTAGGAGATTTGCTGAAGCTGCAGCTGTCGTGCAGTGAGGGATTTGCCTCTTTAATAAACTATGACAATTTTGCGTTCATTGAACAGTACGAATTATTAATTAATCCATATGAAACAGTCCCTTAAAAGTCACGTCTTACTTTCAGTTTCGGGTTTAGGCAGATTTTGCACTCACACACAAGCGTACTGCGCCAAAGCCCAAGTAAACAGTGCTCTAGCCCACCTCTTCCAACTGGGCCAGGGCCGGCCAAGTGAACCGTGCCTGAGCCCGATTCAGAGCACTCACACTTCAAACTATCTGCGTAGCTATTCGAATAGCATAGTGTGAGTAAGCCCTAAACCATACTCTACTCTAAACCTAACCAGGTCAGACATCCCAACCTGATCCAAGTAATTAAGAGATAAGCACGGAAGGTGTGTTCCTTATGAAAGGTTTATGTGAAAATGAACAGCAGGAGACCATTTCCAGGACATTATATATCATTCGTGGGCATTAGTGAGACACTATGAATATACGAGAGACTTGGGATGTCTGCCAGGTTTTAAGAAAAAGCAAATGTGACACAAAACTACTCTTGCTGATGCATCCACACCATTTTACAGAGTTTTTGTTCCCAGTTTTACAGAGCTTTTAACTCTTTTATCACATTGTTTTTTACAGGCCTCTGGAGTGCTCTAAGTCACAAGTAGAATGCTGAGCTATCAGGCAAACCCACTACATCAGAATTCAGAATCAACATTTGAGATCCATCCTGATGGAACATGTTTGTTTACAAAACATACACATCATTTATTTGTTTTGATGTCTTTGTATTGTATATATAGTTTATTTAGTAAGAACTAGATGAAAATACTGTATTCATTTGTCTATAATCTGGGCCACCAATCATATTTTTTTTATTAAAAGCAGCTTCATTCATTCATTCATTTTCTTTTCAACTTAGTCCCTTTAATCAGGGGTCACCACAGCGTAATGAACCGCCAACTTATCCAGCACATGTACACAACGGATGGCCTTCCAGTCGCAACCTAACACTGGGAAACACCCACACTACACACACTCACATACACTATGGTCAATTTAGCTTACCCAATTCACCAATACCTTATGTCTTTGGACTGTAGGGCAAACCAGGACACCCAGAGAAAACCAATACAAACATAGGGGGAACATGCAAACTCCACACAAAAATGTCATCTGGCTCAAACCAGTGACCTTCATACTGTGAGGTGATTGTGCTACCCACTGTGCCACCGTGCTGCCCACCTATAAACTGCATTGAATGAAATGTGTGCGTTAGTAAGGGTTGAATTTGTTGTACATTTTTATTTCTGGAGTTCATACTCAATTGTATAAATCCGATAATAACTACATTGCTAAGCAATCAGGAGTCGTGTATGAGGAAGCTTATGTAGATGCTCTCAATAAACAGTTTAGCTCATTAAGGAAACAACAGGTGCTTAAAAAACACTGTAGTCCTCACTCTCAGAAAAAAATGGTACAATGTTGTACAAAAGAAGGTGCAAACCCTTGTCACTGGGGCAGTACCTTTTTATGGAACAGAATTGTACCTAAAGGCAAAGAAACAAAGTGGTACCATTGCAGTTTGTACCTTTAAGGACATGATTTGTACCATGGGAAACCAAAATGTACCTTTGGTTTTTAAAACCCTTTATCAAAGGTACAAATCTTATCCATGAAGGTGCTACTACAGTGACAAGACACTATTTAACTATTTAAAGGCTTTTTGCTCTATCTAAAATGTGTCAATTTATTAAACGTCAAATACATTTTTAAACTGTTTTTTTTTAGTTTTTTTGTGTAAATGCAGCTTTTCTATGTACAATAAAGAGTAAAATTAATTTAACAACACTTGTTACAGAAATGTTACAGAAACACATTCTCCCATCTACAATATTAAACAGTTTTTTTCTCTAAATTTTCACACAATACCTATGCAATTATTTAAAAGTTAATTTATTTTACTTAATTTTAAAATAGAAATATAATTATGCAAAAGTATTGTAACAAGATATGCACAATGTTTGATTGGTTTGCAATACTAAAATGTCTGCATGAACACTTTGCATATGCAGGACTTTTGCCAGCTCACGTGCGCGGACTATATCTGTGTCCTCCTTTCCCTCACCGTCAGAGGCCCTTTCTCAAAAACAACTATCCCAAACTAAAACGTTCACAGTTGCTGAATAATTTGGTCTACATTCACAGTTTATGTATCTTTGAAAAGACACTCTGGGCTTTTTCATCCATTATCTAGAGTTTATAATGCTCAAAATAAAAAATATATAAAAAAGCTATAGATGCTATAAGAAGTAATGTAAAACATTGCACAGCACTAAACATTTTATTATTTCATAAACAAATGTATGAAATTAGTCCTGGAGCAACACATAAAAGTAATAGGTCGAAAGCTACATATCTCCTAAGTAGGCCTATATGTTTTAAATTTGATGCCAATATCACGCAAAATAAAACTTGTGATTTTCTCCCTCTCCTTGTTTATGGAGAGGTCTGATAACCATACATGTACTGGGTTTCTAACACAACTGTTTTAGTCTTTTCACATACCACAAATTTTTTAATTGTAAAATAATAGATAGAAACGTATAGTTTGAATGATTTATTTGAGCACAAGTTCATTGTGTGAAATAAGTCCAGCGCATATGCAACAAAAAAAGTCTTACAAGAGTTGTTGTTTTGCTGTCTCACATTACTCATGGCTGCTGCTTGAAATCCACTCCACAGCAGAAATTCAGCTACATGACAAAAAAACAAAACAGATTTAGGACTATTGTAAACAATTGTATTCCCCCCCTTGTGTAGCAAACACAATTTACTCTGATGCCCTTTTATAGATATGATAATTATTACAGATAGCTTACAGCAGCCATTTAGATGAATAAAAAACATATGATAATGCTAAACATTACTAAAAGATTATCGCTACCGGAGAGACATTCACACTTATAGGCACAAGCAGGCTTCACAGAAGAACTGAGATGTAAACAATGTAATAAAACTTACCGTTAGAAAATACCAGAGTACTCTTCATCCAGGTCATGTAAGTATCAGTTCTCCTTAGAAATATTCTCTTCTTCGCATCAAACAATCTCTCAAAACTCTCTTCAGCAGAACAAAACTTTTGACAATCTATTTTCATTGTTTACCAGCCGCTCTGCCGTTAGCTCAAACTGTTAGCGGCTGTGCAGCAGGGGGCAGGTGCGTCACGTGATGATTGACAGATCGCTGAGCCAGTGACAGCAAAAAGACTGCAATATCACTACAGCTGACCAATAGATGTTTATATATTGAATATATCATGCAGCCATTGGCTAAATTCTCCATCAGTCAAACTAAGAAGGAAGTCGGAAGTACTGGTACTGATCGGTTGGCAGCCTATGCAGTCAAAACACTCGGTTTGTTTAGATCTTAGTAACTATAACTTTGACTTTTTATTGAGTTTGTGGTCTCATTTTATCTGTAACACTGTAAGCTATGACATCGAGTTGCCTTTTACTACAAAGATGCCGTTTTTGCGTGTAAGTAACATGGTAAAGCATGGTAAAACAGGTCTCCGGCAGAAATGATGACAAACAAATAAATAACCATCCATAATTCAACACTATTGTGTCGGTAGACTAAATGTGCTTGATGGGATGTTTTTTTCTGTGGACTCTTACCTTTCAAAATAAACCGTGATGTACAGCAATGAATGTGTGAGTGTGCTGTTATTACTATGATAAGTACTCCATGTCTAATAAGCATTTTCTGTTTAACTTACACAAAATTTAGCAAATACGTTCTTTATATGCTTCCCATTGAAAAACAACTAGCTGCAATGGCTGCTCGAGGGTTGTAGCTTAAACTGATGTACAATATGGCAAGATTACTCAAGTCCACCTTGATGTAATCTATTGATAAACATTGACATGTGGAAAAACAGCGCCCCAGGACGCCCGCGTCGGGGGCGATGGGTAAAGTGTTTAAACATATGCTTTTAAAGGGTCACGAAACCCCCCTGTCTCAGCAAGGTGTTTTCACACCTCTAGTTTGGAAAAAGTCAGGAAAGTGGGCGTGTCGAGCTCTGTTTAGGTGGGAGTGTCGGGGGAGGGAAAGAGGGAAGTATTTTGCAAACATGGGAGTTTCCATTTGGGCATGCAATGATTTTCACAGAGACAAGGCAAAACAAACACACAGACGCAGGGGAGAAAGACAGTGACTGTGTTCACATGGACATCAGTAAGCAAATTATTTGCCAAACTCACAATTTGTCGACTTTAGTTGCAGTTTGGCACTTACATGGTTTGATTCTGCACAGCGAATGAGAGAAAAAAATCCTCCGCATTTCTCAGAAACTTAAGCCTGGTTTATACTTCTGCGTCAAGTGATCGGCATGACCCACGGTACAAGCCTCGCGCGTAGCTGTGCATTTATACTTCTGCGCTCTGTTTCTGTTTCTTTGCAATACACTTCAGAAATGCTAACTGGCAGTAGGTGTTTATGTTCCTCTGTGTCGAGTTTCTTCTATGGTGTTTTGTTTTTTCTGAACACTTCCTTAATGTATAAGTGGCTCAAATTCCCTCCTTTTGAGCGGGAACCGGGGGACGTAATCATAAGGTAAACACAAAACAGGTCTCCATCCGGAGCTCCTTCACGGGACTCCACACTTGTAAACACTCCCTGCATCGGGCGCGCGGCTCTCATCTCCGCCCACACTCCTCAGAGATACCAAGCCGACCAATCACAGAGCTTGCGCTACGCGTACGCGTTACATTTTACACATGGCCACGGCGAGGGGCTATGCGTCCACGCGTAGGCTGTGCCATAACATACGCGTGTGCTTGATGCAGAAGTATAAATCAAGGTAGGTAGCGTCAGAAAGCCGTGTGTATATAGACTATCCTGTCACAAAATGCGGCGAAAATTCTACACGACGGTAATAGTTTGATTGCTGTGTTTACATGTTTACATTCGGAGAGCAGCATTTACAGCGGATCCTTCAGTCTATAATATTGTACTATACTATTGCAGTGATATTAACAAACTGTAAACTTAGTAACTAAATCATTTTGACTAAGGTATGTCTTTTAAAACTGAACGAGCACTGCTGACAATACAAACTAACTTTGCCATACGAATGAACAAACAAAGGGCACTGATCTCATACACACTTACCAAATCTGTAGCGACAGGACAATCAACACAAACTGAAGCCGTGTCTTTTTTAAAAGGAGACGAGGGGCAAATCCAAGTTTCACCATTTGCAGATGCGAAAAGCTCTCGGGTAAAAATGTTCCGTACATACGCATTTCTGTCATGTTTCGCTTGCACTGTATTCCACATGTAAGTCCAGCTGCGCTCTCATAGCGGGGAAATGAAAACAAAACCTTTGTTGCAGCACAATAATAAACGCAACACTGACGAACCATGTCTCCAAATTCTCGTTCTTTCATTTGTTTTGGCAACACAACATGGCGTCTCTCTGTTGTCTGAAAACTGTAACAGGTTAAACAGTCTTCGAAGCTATCATGCATATTATGAAGTTGCACCTCATACACAATAGAGCGCGCTGATTGGCTTTAACCAAGTCTTTCTCATGAATTAATGCTGCACACTTAGAGACGTCACAATGTACTCGCAGGTACAGACATCCACTCTCCGTGACGCAGCTTCAAAAATTCCAGAAGAACGAATTTGCTCAAAATAACGCAAAAACAACCAATTTTCACTTTTTAGTGAAATATATGTGTCCTAATAGTGTTTATAGCAGTGTAGGACATATACGACTGACAACAGCTCAAAAAATGGGTTTTGGTGTTTTGTGACCCTTTAAATGATGATTCTTGTTTTAATATGGAAATTATTCATAAAATCACTTTGCCTTTTTAGTCATATTTATTTTCATAGATATTGTAATAAAGAAAGAGTTGTCCAACACTTATGCACCTTTTTTTATGAGAACAATTGTGTACCTTCATTTCAATTTTACCATAAACGCACAGAACAGTATCATAAGAGGTATTTTCTGTACCATATAAGGTACAGCTTTTACAAAGGCACAAAACTGTTCCTCAAGAAACATTATTTCTACCACTGTGTACCTTTTTTTCTGAGAGTGCAGAGTGAGAGTGATAAAATAACAGTAGAACAAAAGTAAAAATATACATTAAATAATGTATTAAATAAATCAGCTAATTATTGATGCATATTTGAATCAATTATAAATAACTTGTTGTAGCAGAATTACAATTACAATCAACAAATAGCTTGTTCAATAAACATTCAGTGCTCATTCATTTTCAATATTTTTTTTTTTGTGGCTGCATATAAATAATTATTAATGAAGGGTCAGTTTATCCCTTTGTAATTATTTAGGTGGACTTGTTCATGTACATTGAGAAGTAATCACCTAATCGCAACATATTATAGTGATCAATTAGGGATGGATCTTGAATTGTAATGCGTGCTGGCTGAATGTGCTGGCTGCCTGGATTTCCTGATGATTATCCAGTTGGCAATAGCTACAAGTTTTAATCTTTATAAGATCTGTAAATGTACAAAATAACTAAATGAAACCATTAATTTAAAAGGAAAATTGATTTGCAAGCAACAGATGCTCAATTTGTTCTCACTTAAAAATCAGTTTTCTTGAGACTGTGTACCGGCATGTTTGCCATTAACATCTCTCAATGTGAAAAATGACCTAGAATCCAACTAGTCCTACAAGCCGTTCCTCCACTGAATGGTGGTAAAAAATGTGTTGATTGTCATGTCGTGCCATAGCAAGCCAAGAGACTGCGAACATCACTATAATCCTTCACTAACAGAAAGTTCTGTGACATTTCTCACGCACAGATGCTTTGCTCAATGTACATCACAACACTCAAATATATTTTCACAGATCATCTTTGTGCCACAAATTTCACCTTTCCACTATGCCTTTCTATCTTAAAATAATAATAATAATAATAATAATAATAATCATTTACTCGTGTTCATCATTATAAATCCTGCATGACTTTATTTCCTTTGTTGCAAAGAATAAAAAGTATTTCAGATTTGGAGGGAAATAAAGGTGAACAAATGGTGATGTGATATCAATAGTGCACTTCTTGAGTGGGCGCCCCATTCCAACTGCATTTTTTAAGGAAACATATCTCATGGGAATATAAATTATTTGAAACAAACTACTTTGTGCACCTTTAATTGTGTCTTGTTCTACTAAATTACATCTAACAAATGAGATATAGCATTTTACCCTCAACACTAATTAAAATGCACAGTGCAAAATAACTCTTCATCAGATGACAAAGAGGAAATTGGAGTCTGAATCAGAGTGAAATGCAAAAGCAAAATGCACTCATGATGAGGAAAAATGATGTGACTGACAGCTGCCATCAAAGCCTGAACTTGGCACCAGCCTATTTTTTTAATGGGCTTTTTCAAACCACCTAAATGGCTATCCGTTATTTGGAGTCCAATATTTTGTGATAGAAGTCTACCTGTTTGTTGTAGTGCTGTCAAAAGTGATTCATTGGAAGTATCTTAAGACTTGAATAGCGTAAGACCAACAATGTATTTATAAGTGCAGTTTTATTAGCAAATTTGACAGACATTCAAAACATGTTTGTTTAGAAATCGAAAATTTGTCAAACTGACCAATCGATCATTGATCACACTCAAAAATAAAATAAATTACATTTAAAAAAACACTCACTGGCCACTGTAGTAAAAAATGTCTTGCTGGTCATACTGGACTGGCTTTTAAAAGCATTAAAATCCATTTGAGATTAATTGTGCTTTGTGTGTTATTCTACTTGAAGTAGCCATCACAAGATTGGCCCTGCATGGTCATTATGAGATGCAACCATGCTTAGACAGACTCTGTAGCTCCATCATGCTCAGTTTGTATTTAGGGGCCTAAAATCTCACACAACATTACACCACCAGCAGCCTGAATCATTGATAGAATACATGGTTTGTATGCCAAATTTTGACCATACACAAAATCCCTTTAATGGAAGTAATTTCACTCGACAGCCATGTTTGAAATACTTATCTGTCATGCCAGTGCAGCTACTACCTCTTTGAATGGGGAGACATCAAATTCTCCAAAACATGGCAAATGTATGATTGAATTTCATATTTATCCTTATCAAACTTAACAACAAATGTCTCATAATTTTCATTTCTGATTGTTCATGTTTTGTCAAATCATGACAAAAAACTCAGATTTAATTTCAATTTGATTTCAATCAAATCAGACTAAAACCAGGCTAAAACACACAAAGTGAACACATTTATGACACTAACCTCCTTTATGGCCATTCCGCTTGCATTCAGACATCATCCTGTCAGTCAAACTATATAACTAACTAAGAATCAATAACTTACCTATCATGTTCTTAATAAAGCCACATCAAATCGCGCTGTTCTTCTGAGGTAATTTCCAAATTATTCCAGACAGAAAATCTTCTCTCAAAATGACAGCAACATCTTTGTTTACAAGTTTTTGGGCATTCACATGTTTGTGTTGTTGCCGTCATATGATTAGCATTTGAATTGTGGATGTGGGAATATATTAAGTTTAGGTCAGACAAGAAAGACTACTGTACCTCTTGTTCATTTCACACAGTTTAAAAAACTAGAGAATATTTGTTTTTCAGTGGAAATTTCCTGAATCTGTCATAAAGAACACACATCTGACTATCTGGACAGAGACTCTTTAGAATTATTTTCATATAGATCGATAAATGGCTACTTTACTCAAACCTACACTAGAGAGGCTATATTGACACTTGCATTTTCAACTATTTAAAACTACACTTGTGGGACGTCTTGTGTATTCTATAGTCTGTCATACCATCTGGATGTTGCAGAAGAATTTACACTGTATTTAAATGATGATGGTCCAGGATCAACATTAGT
>CAIGQZ010001108.1:28706526-28716844 GCA_903798205.1 Danio tinwini
TACATACATACATACATACATACATACATACATACATACATACATATATATATATATATATATATATATATATATATACATACTCATTAGCTGAGTAATAGAGTATTGAGTAATAAATTATTATCCACATTTACCTGGTTGTTTTCATCAACAGAACATCAACAATCTCTGTTATCCACTTTAATGTTTAACAAAAGATACTGATTAGTTGCTTCTGCCATCCAAGACACGTATGATAATTATTTCTGAGGCATAAACAACAAACAGACTTTCATCTGTGAGCATTAATTTAAATGGCTTTATGACTCAGTGTCCTGAGCAAAAAGAAAGTTGAAATGAAGAATGGCTTTGATTCTAATTGTTCAGGTACAGTGACATTAATGGTCACATGACAATAGAAAAATAGCAATGAGTATGAGTCAAAGATGTACTGTAGAAAGGACTTCATTTTAAGGTTATATTATTTCTAAGTGTTATCTTTTGTTAATTCAGGGCCATTATTAAACATCTCAGTACAGCCTATTGCTATTCAAAGCACAAGGATGACATGTTATTTATTCATTGTATTGAAATTTAAAGTGTCTTTTGAATTTAAAGATTTATTCATTTAATGACTTTATTAATTATAGCTATGTTGCACAATAGGTACATTTATTTAAAATGTATTTAAAGCTAACTTTTAAATTCAAGGTCCTGTATGTTAATATTGAATAGCAAAAAAACTAATGTAATAAATAACCAATGCATTTGTTGCAGTACTTATTTATTGTTGTTAAAATTGATTATTTCAGATACTGGTAATAGCCTTTTGGAAACCAGAGCGATAATAAAACAAGCAATAATTTTAGAATCAGATTACTTCACACTGGTTTTCCTTTTGTTAGGAATCCAAAACAAGAAAGAAAGCCCAACAGTGGACATTTTATTTGATTATTGCATCAACAGCAATTTACCACTCTTTCAAAGCAATGCACAAAATAATGTCTGTGTTGTCCATCATCATTGGTAAAAGACATGAAAAAATAAAAACATTTATGTCAGTGAAGCATCCTAAGTGTTTGTCATCCTCCACTTTCATATACAAAATACAATGAATGAGTCTCCCATCCCAACATGCATTGATGTTATCAAATAACACCCCACCTTAAGTTATCATAAGTTTGAACTAATTATCTAATGTAACTAACAATAACAACTGAAAACTACATTGTAAAGTTGAACGCAACCAAGATGATGATTTGGCTTTTCCCTTGATGAGCAGCTATTATATGATTGCACGTGCAATGCCAAAAAGGCAGCCTAACAGCAGTCCTAATATATAGCTATTTTGTTGTTCGAGTGTGATTTAGTCATTTTTGGCCAATATTTGACCCAGCATGCTGAGTTGCTATTAAAATACTCAACAGTACTTGTTTGCTAAACATGCATTAATAAGCAACAACACCAGTGTACAAAAACATTCATACACTATTTGTTGAACCATTATTTTAGAAATGATTTTAGAAAAATAATACAATAAAACAAATAAAAGCAATTCTTTAATTTGCTAAACATATATTCAATGATGGGGTCACGGTGGTGCAGTGGGTAGCACAATCGCCTCACAGCAAGAAGGTCGCTGGTTTGAGCCTTGGCTGGGTCAGTTGGCATTTCTGTGTGGAGTTTGCATGTTCTCCCCTTATTGGCGTGGGTTTCTTCCTTGTGCTCCGGTTTTCCCCACAAGTCCAAAGACATGCGCTATAGGTGAATTTACTATGTAAAACATATGCTGAATAAGTTGGCGGTTAATTCCTCTGTTGTGATCTCAGATTAATAAAGGGACTAAGCCGAAAAGAAAATAAATGAATGAATGTATTCAATGATGCTGATTCACAAGCCAAAGTGTGTGTTTTGTTGTTGTTGTTGTTTTTCACTTGTAGCAAAACAGTGCGGTATCTGAATACTTACTAAATAGTAGGGTGTTTTGAAAATATATTTCAACTTATTAATATTAATTTCAGCATTATAACAAATTACATCAATTTATTAATGCTATGGAAAGGATATCTCCACATTGTGAAACGGCCATTGCTTACTAATTGTAGCTTACATCTGGGCATAAAGTAAATTATTTACAACACAGTAAAGAGCTATAGATGAAACAAAACCTTATTTAAAAGAATAAAATGCAGCAATGGACTGCTATCTTTTAAAGGTACACTATTTTTTTTGTTCTTAGTTTGAAGGCAAAAAATAAATAAATAAAAGGCTATTCAGTGTTTCCTCTGGGATTTTTTTTTGCTGTGGTGGCAGGCCTTTTACACACAGATTTGCCAACTATCTATGGCATTTTTTCAATGACAAATGTTATGAGCGCAGTATTACAAGTCGAGATCACATTAATTTAATACGAGCATGCGAATCTCTTTGCTTGTGCGCTGATTTCCTCTGTTCGTGCACAAAATGTCTTGCATGCCATTAAATATACATTGTTCAAGCAACAATTTTCTTGTGCGCTCTCAAATAAATGCTGTTGAAGTGCAACTTAGTGCATTTATGTGATATGATTATATGAAGCAATCACACACACACACACACGCAAAAAGAATTCTAGAGCACACAACTATTGCATAATCATCTTGGACCAAGATGCTTACTGGTGTTTATGAGCCACAATGACAATCAATTTGGTGAGCTGTTTTGTACTGTGGAAATTTAAATCTCTTTGGGCCGTATTTTGTTCAAAGTGACATCATTTCAGTTCGATCTTCGATGTTGTTTGAAGTACACCGGGACCACCGGGACACCGGGGAATGCTAACACACACACCGAGCTGACGATTGGAGTTCATTTTTCAACCAATTAACTTTTGCCTCAAGTTGAGCTAATCCCTGTCTCGCTTGTAAATGAAATATGCACTCTATTTGGTCAGAGTAAAATCTATAGCTCATTATAGCGGGAGTTTAAAGATGAGCAAAGTGCCTCAAATGTCAGAGCAACCTGAATGTGTTTGGAGAGGTATTGTGGATGATTTATTAGCTTTAGCTGATTTCTGGGAAAGAAATATGGAAATGTTTTACATATATTTTAAAAGTTTTAGGTGACGTTATTTTTTTTTTCAAGTTGCTCATAAACTGCGTATTATGGTACATCGGCAAAGATAGCATGAGCTTATTCTGAAACGTAGCCCTATATACATTTTTGGAGATCACACATTATGTAACCAGAGGAATGTATGGCTGCATTTCGCTGCAATCTGTGCTTTTTAAAACACTGTTGGTTGCGTTTAGAAAAAGGGGAGGGTGGGAGGATAGTCAGTTAGTTGACAGTGACCTCTGGTGGATTTAAGTGAGAACAGCAGGCACAAATGGCAATCGCGAGAGAAAATTGAGATTGAAAAAGCATACACAGCAGCCTCTGGCGGATTTGCGAAAACAAAAACGGCAAAAAAACTTACCTCCTGCGACATATTTTGTTCTCTCCAGAAATGTATAGACGAATTACCGGTTTGTAAACATTCAGATTGCGGACACAGCGAAGTTGCAGAAAAAAAAAAACCTGGAGTGCTAGCATTTACAGCTATGGAATGACATCCGATGCGGTACAGAGTTTGTTGTTGTCTTAGAAATAACTTATATTGATTACATATTATATATATATTAATTACATAATGCTTTCAGGGTATTATAACAACTTGTCACCCAGTGATAAGCGCAGTTATTCAGCAAAATTAACGTTGAAGTAAGTGGTGTTCATCTGACAGGTCCATTTGCAATTGCACCCTCTCAATGGATATTGGATAAGACAAAATGGCCAAGCATCCAGCCCGAAATATACAATCTCATTGAAACTCAAAGTGATTTTACGAGAGAGAAGTTAAAGGCCTACAAGTCTTTGGATGCCTTCAAGTTTGTTCTGTGTGGGCATGTGCAAGAAATAATGTTCCCTGATTACCAGATTCAAAACTATGTAGTGCTAAAAACTGAGATTCTGCCTAGCCAAAGACAAGGAAAGAAGACGGAGCTGTACAAGGCCTGGGTAATCATCAACAAGCAAAACAACTGCATTCTGCCAGTGAACTGCACCTGTACGGCAGGGTATGTGAACTTACATTTTAACATTTTATTCTAAGCATTCAGTGTCCACCATTTAATTGACCATATTAAACTGTTTTTGCTGAAATCATTGCTGCAATCTAAAACGAGTAATGTGTATGATTCAGCATAGCGTGAACTTATCTAATATAAAAATGAGCTTCAAAGTAATTTTTTATTAGGCCCTCACTCCATTCAGCTCCCTGTTAGCCAAGGACGTCAGTGGTTGGCATTAAAAGCGGTGGGGTGTATGGTATTTATTTATATAAAAGATAAAAATTTAAGTTTTCTATTTTTGAAATTTGGCATCCTACCGCACAACATGACATGTTTGCTATTGCAACCGTTTTTTTTTTTTGCAACCAGAAACCCATGTAACGTCATGTGTGACGTAGGTTGGTATTTCCTCTATAGGGGTTTGTAATTAGAATGAGCCTGGGTTGGGCAAAGAACTGATCTGAACAGAAATACCATTGCTGCCAAGTTCCAATGCATGTTTGTCATTATACATCACCATGTCTCACTGTCTGGAGATGAGAAATTAGATAATAACGAAACAAATAACAAACAAAAGCAATAAAATAACAAGATTTCTAGTTCTGGTTTATGCATAAATACAAAGTTAGAGGCCTTCAAATCTTACAGAAAGCACTGCTGTATCTTTGAAGTCAAAACTGTATTAAAATAATCTGATTGATTTCACAGGGCAGACTCACCTAAGATTGATAGTGGTATGTCTGAATTTAAGAGTCTATATTATTATTCTTATTTTATAATTCCATATTAACTTAATGATATTAACACAGTGTTTTTAGAATATTGGAGGAACATTTATTTTATAATTCCACATTAGCCATGTTTGAAAAAGATTTAGTTGACACAGTGACTAGGTGTACACAACACACACACACACACACACACACACACACACACACACACACACACACACACACACACACACACACACACAGAGAAAGTATTGTTTTGTTTTTAAGTGTAGCTATCATTATGTGTGTGAACAGGGAAAATCGAGTGAGTTTTAAAGGGTTAAATGTTGACAACTTAAACACATGTAAGAATGTATGTAAACCTAATATACCTGTCATTTAGTTAACGTTTTGTATATCTGTCATTTGCCATGTTTACCTTTGTGTGTGTGTGTGTAACCATACAGTGAGTTGATGATTTGCAACCAATAAGATGACATTAGTTATTGAACATTTCTTTTTCTCTTTTCTCTTTGTGTGCGTGTGTGTGCGTGCGTGTGCGTGTGCGTGTGTGTGTGTGTGTGTAAGAGAAATAGAGAGTATCTTTGTCTTCCACTTACAACATGTCACATTGCTCTCTGATGCTATGGTCTCTCACTCTTTCTTAATATATATTGGGAGCAGCAACAGCCTGACTGCTGTCTAAAAGAGGGAAAGCTCAAATTAATGACTTTTGGGCTATTCCATTTAGCATCAACTGATCCTGTTCACATTTAATGCATTTTTAATGAACAGATCTTTCATGGTAAATCTAAAGCTAATTTCATAAGTTATAAATCCCACACAGCGGTTAGCCAGTTCACAATTTTCCTTGATTACTCTTCGCAGATGGTCATGTTCTGCTGCTTGAGCTAAAAGGATCGCACAAACCACTGTCTCTGAATGAAACCAAATGGTTGTTTACCATTTCACAGTGCAAAACAATCTGCACTCATTCCATGTCTGACAGATTATGATTAATGGTCATGTTATAAGATTTGATTTGTCACTGCAGGATATTGCTCGGTAATAGGAATTTCTGTTTTGACAATGCTGGACATTTGCTGAGATAACCGGCTCCAAGCAATCAGCATGAGCAATTTGATTTTTTCTCTCTCTCTCTCTGTCACAAAACAAAAACACAAAGGCGCACATTTGACATTTAATTAGATTTAAACAAAAAAAAAAAATATTCTTTTTTTTTCTTCTTTTTATTGCACAGATCATAGTAGGGTCTTTACATAGCAAGTTGATGTCACAATCTTGCATTACCTTTGCCCACTAAGGCTTGTTTGTCTGATTGCTTTGTAATTGGATTATTCTATTTAAGTGTAGTACAAATACAGTACCTGACAAAAGACTTGTCGTGGATCCCAGTTGTAAGAGCAACAAATAATACCTTGACTTCTAGTTGATCATTTTGGAAAAGTGTCAGAAGATAGATTGTTCCCATGAATCATTTGTTGAACTGCATCCCAATCATCACAAACACTGCAGAAGACCTATTGGAACCTGCATGGACATTCTCATAGAAATCAGTCAAGTTCGCTGAAGGAAAAATCATGGTTTGGGGTTACATTCAGTATGGGGGCATGTGAAAGATCTGCAGAATGGATGACAACATCAACAGCCTGAACTATCAAGACATTTGTGCTGCCCATTACATTACAAACCACAGGAGAGGGCACATTCTTCAGCAGGATAGCGCTCCTTCTCATACTTCAGCCTTCACATTAAAGTTCCTGAAAGCTAAGAAGGTCAAGAGGCTCCAGGATTGGCCTGCCCAGTCATCAGATATGAACATTATTGAGCATGTCTGGGGTAAGATGAAGGATGAGGCATTAAAGATGAACCCAAAGAATCTTGATGAACTCTGGGAGTCCTGCCTGGACGCTTTCTTTGCCATTCCAGATGACTTTATTAATAGGTTATTGGAGTCATTGCAGAGATGTATGGATGCAGTCCTCCAAGATCATGAGAGTCATACACAATATTAATTATTTTTCCACTGCACCATGACTTTATATTCTACTGTATACTGTACAGTACTTCTGTTAAGTGACAATACTTTTGTCTAAGCAAAGTCAGACCTTACTGACCTCATGAAATAATAAAAAATCAAGGCATGATCGTATTTTATTTTGATCAAATAAGCGTAATCTAGAGGCCTTTGCCTTTTATAATAGTCACTTCTGATACCAAATAATCAACTAGAAGACAAGTTATTATTTGTTGTTCCTAAAACTTGGATAGGCGACAAGACTTTTGTCAGGTAGTGTAGTGGGGCTATTTGTACTCACACTATTACTATAAAGCTGAACATTTCTCCTGAAATCAACTAAAACAATGCTTATAGAAAATTACATTTGATTCATTTGAATATTTCACTCATCACATAGAAATATTTTCAAAGATTTCTGGTCACAGTCACTTTTTCTTTTGCAAATGCATTCATGACAGGAACATAGACTACCTTACAGACAGGCAGTATTTATGAAGTCTCCATGCTGGGGATGATGCTAAGCAGCATTAGTGCACCCCAGGGATCTGTCCTGGCTCACTTCGTTTTACAGTCCACATGACAGATTTCCAGTACAACCCCACTAAAGTTCTCAGATGACTTAGAGAGTCACACATTCAGAAAATGTGGACCACCAATAAGGTGCCAGAAACACACTCTTGCACCAGACTATAAGTGCAACATGCAGCAAGCAAGAGGGAGAAGCACAGTGGGCCACCAACACCAGTAAAATGAATACATTCATAATGACAGTTTTTATTTATATTATTTTGTGATTTATTATTATTTTAAGGTTCAGTTCTTGCTTTTAACAAATAATGAACTATGACACAATAAACACTTAATGTTCTACTTATTCATAGTTAATAATGTAGTGATTAAGTTTAGGTATTGGGAAAGACTATGAATAGAAAACAATCACAAATAACATGTACAGTGCTTTATAAGTACTAAGACACAGCCAATATGTTTAATTATAGGCATGCTATAAACAACTAGTTAGAGATTTGGTCCGTTTACCTTATTCTGTTATACAATGTCTGGATAATAAATCATTGGTACTGTGTTCATGATACACTCTTCAGTAGTCACTTTCCCACAATCAAATAGTAAGTACTTTAATTGTGTCCAATTTTTATATTGTGTTGCCCCGTGCACATTTTGATTGTAAGGTTACCCTTGCCAATTTATTAATTTAGAACATACAAATGTAGATTTGTCATTCAAGCATCAATATTTATTGGTTTACAAATCAGGCACTATGGTAAAAGTGTTTGTGATGTGCTAAAAACTGATTGTGCAATGAGCAGTGTATCTATCCAGGCAGTTGCTAATCACAGAATAATGCCTAGCAGGCTTATTGGATGTTGTATAAACCTGAAGGGCTTTATTCTGTGACAACAACTGCCTAAGTGTAATTTATCCCACTTATTACACAGCTACTTGCCAGAAATGTAAAAAAATATATATACACACAACATTTTTGAGACGTAAAGTTTAGTAATTATTCAATTAAATGCAAAGATGAAACTAAAATGGCTGTTTGTTCCATGTTAGAATTTATTTAAACACTGTAAAATCCAAAAAGTTAAGGTACAGTAACTCAGTACGGTTAAGGTACGGTAACCATTTTAGGATACCGATTGCAACAAAGCATTTAAGTCCAAAATCTAATCCTAATGAGTACTGTGAACTTAATCTATTTGAGTAAACAAAGAAATCTGAGCACAGTAATAATGACACAATAAATGAAGAGAACTCAAACCTGTAAAGTACTGCAAAGTACTGTAAAACCCAACAAGTTAAGGCAATTGAACCATTTGAGGAAACCGATTGCTATGTGCACATTTGACAATGTCAGGCTGTTAACGGGTTTGAGCTTTTAAAAAGCTGTCAATCAAAATTGGGCTTGGGCCTTGTCGGGCCTAACTTTTAAGGCTATATTACAGCTCTACCCTAAGGTACACCTATAATAAAATAATGCTATTTAATCAGCATCTTAATCCACCACATATGTGAGGTGGTATTATCTCAGGAAAGAGGGGTGTTCACTAACACAGATTTAGACAAATGTTCAAGCACTATTTCAGAGAAATAGGTATTTTGTGTACGTAGAAAATGTTTTAGATCTTAAGTTTAAAATGGAAGCAAAAACTATAGTTGTTTTGTTGAATGGATGTGTTTACTTTTACATTTTTCTCTGCCTCCTTTTTTATGGTACCAGTTGTTTTTCCTTTGTATTTTGAGTAGCTCCCATTAACATATGCTATATTAAATATTTATTTAATATTTCACTGGCTCTTCCTTGTATTTGATAGGCAGTCGTTCACCTCTGCATTACACAATAAGCATTTTGTTTCTTGAATGTTCACAAATTAAATGACTAAGCGGAAACCATACAAAGACTGTACAATGCACAAAATGCATATTAATACCTGTCAATAACATCATGTTTGAATAAAGGGCAAATTACATGAATTTGACTAGGTCAAATATCATGTTTAAAATTAAGTACTGCCTTAAATGGTCTTCTTTTTGACATCATAGAATATATTAGGTTTAGCCATGCTTTTTGTGTAAGATGGCTCAATCTCTCATGTTATAGAAGACAGTTATTGATCTTTAATCAAAGACGATCTAAAAAAGGACATTCCAACTGGGGCACTGATGATATACAGGATCTATTCCCGGGACTTACTTTGTGTTTGACCTTTTTTCTGATTATCAATAATTGCTGAAACATCTCCTATCAGGATTGTCAGCATTGTCAGGTATTATGTTGCTATTTCTTTGAACTTCAATGAAGAGGTTCTTACTTCTCCCCCCAAGCATCTATTTTTATATGCTAGATAGACAGTAGATCAATGGACAATGTATAAACTAATCAACTTGTCATTTGTCACTGAATGTGTTAAATGAATTCAGCTCCAAACATTACAGCCAACTGTGGGCAGCCCTGCAATGTTTGGACCCCGGGGCTTCAGCCCCTCCAAGCCCCTTATATTAATCTTATAATTATATTATATTTATATTAAGCCCTGCTGAGGAAATATTCTGTCTTTAGTCTAGGGTTATTTCCCCTGTGATTCTAAGATAATTATTACAGGTTGTAGACAGAAGATGAGACGAGAGTGTTACCTGCCTGTGAGCTCTGTCCCCCTCTCCCCCTTTATAAAGCAATGAAAGCTCATTACTCAGATATGGGCTCTGAATCTAAAATGTGATGACCAGGTGAAGATTAAAGGGGTCTTGGAGACAGAAAAAGCGTTATATATACATACTAACATACTGTATATATATATATATATATATATATATATTCATTTATTCATTAATTTTCGGCTTAGTCCCTTTACTAATCAGGAGACGCCACAGTGGAATGAACTGCCAAATTATCCAGCATGTTTTACACAGCTGATGCCCTTCTGGCTGGAAACACCCATACACTCTTGCATTCACATATATATATATATATATAT
>CAIGQZ010001108.1:28734329-28745426 GCA_903798205.1 Danio tinwini
ATATATATATATATATATATATATATACTTTTTCCTTGCCATTGTTTATTGTCAATATCAACAGGCACTAAATATGGCAAGGCCAGTTTAGTATATAGGACATTTCATACACAATGGTAATTCAAAGTGCTTTACATAAACAGGAATAAAAGAAACAAATATAAGAAAATAAAAAAACAACAAAGAATAAAAATGATTAAAAACAGATTCATATGTGTTAAAACTGGTTATAAAAGAATGAAAAAGAAAAGAAAGACATAATAGTGAGATCTGTCAGATATAGCACAGTGCTCATTCAGTAAAGGCACAGCTAAACAGATGTGTTTTCGGTCTTGATTTGAACGTGCCCAATGTTGGAGCACATCTGATCATTTCTGGAAGCTGATTCCAGCGGCAGGGGGTGTAGTAGCTGAAAGCAGATTCACACTGCTTTGATTGAACTATAATTTAACAATTTCTAATTTCTGATCAAGACAAGAATTAATACTTTAAGATCTATTCTGAGTGTAACTGGGAACCAGTGTAAAGACCTGAGGACAGGTGTGATGTGCTTTGATTTTCTGGTTCTGGTCAGAATCCTGGCAGCAGCATTCTGGATGAGCTGCGACTGTCTGTCTGGCTGTCTTTTAGGGAAGGCCAGTGAGGAGTCCATTACAGTAATCCACCCTGCTGGTGATAAAAGCATAAACAACTTTCTCTAAGTCCTCACTGGGAATACAGCATTTTTGAGATGATAGTATGTTGATTTACTTACTGCATTGACATGACTACTAATACTTACTGTAGATGGGACTCTATAATCACACTAATACCTGTACCTTATTTTTTTGTGTTATCAAGATGATCAAGAAAACACATTATTTATGTTAGCAGACAAACTGCAGTTTTACATGTGAGCAACAATTATATATAAATAAAATAGCCAAATTAACTATTTCATGTCTGAGATGAGTTGACCTGAATATTTTTCTCAAAACATTTTTTGCTATCCGGTTAATGCTAGATGCTAATACAACCTGCTTCAGGGATGGAAAACAAAACAAGTGGCCTTAACTAATATGTACTTGCACTGAAATTAATCATTTGTTGCCATTCACTTACTGTGTAAATACATGGATGTAATTACATCTGTAAATAATTTCCATAATTACATATTTGATTAGTTGACCATCCCATACACCTTAACCTACCCTTAACCCATACCACCAAACCTGTCCCAAACTCTACCTGTATCCCACCTCAAGTGCATCAAACATTTTTTGCAATACTAAATGAACACAGTAAATACATTGTATTTTTTTGATGCAAGTACATAGTCATTAGGGTCAATCAATATAAAGTGGGACCAAAAAGGATTTCTAATAATTACCCCCAAAACTGGACTATGGAGTAAACATGGTTTTGACTAATAAACTATTAAACATACCTGAACCAGTCTGACTGTAAAAAGGGGGGTCCTTCAGAGTGACAACTGCCCATGATATTTGGTGATTTATTACATTTTAATAAATGTCTGACAGCGTTGACATAAAATTGGACACAACTCTTCAATCTTATAAAACATGATTGTATTTTTAAAAAAACATCTTGTTTTGTTTTGATGAAACAAGTTTGTCATTATATTAGGTGGCCTTGACTAATACAGCATGTACGTATACTGAAATTAATAATTTGTTACTATTTACTTTTTGTGTAAATACACATTTTAAAATGTACTTATAATTGATTAAATACCTGCATGCAATTACATCTGTAAATAATGTGCTACATTTATAATTAATTAATTAATCAGTGTTGAATATCCCTTACACTTTAACCCACCCTTAAACGTACCCATACAACCAAATCTGTCCTTTAACCCTACCCGGATATCACCTCAAGAGCACCTAGAATGTATTTCAATATATTATGCCCACAGTAAGTACATTGTCCTCTCCACACCACCACCAGTGTGCAGCATCCACTTGGATGATGTGATGGCAGCCACAAAACAATGGCACCAGTGCTCTCACCACACCAGGTATAGAGGGAGTAGAGAGACAGTGATAGAGCCAATGTGGTGGATGGGGATGATTGGGAGGCCATGATGGGTAAGGGCCAATGGAGGGTATTACACATCTACTCTTTACGAGAAGTGCCATGGGATTTTTAATGACCACAGAGAGTCATGACCTTGCTTTCACGTCTTATCCGAAAGATGGTGTCCCCTTCGCTTTACTGTGGCATTAGGACTCATGCAGACCACAGGTTGAGTGCCTCCTGCTGGCCTCACTAACACCACTTCCAGCAGCAACCTAGCATTCCCATGTGGTCGCCCATTTGTTTACTGACTAGGCTCAGCCCTGCTTAGCTTCAGTGAGTAACTGGTCTTGCGCTGCAGGGTGGTATGGCTGTGGCACTAATGGGTATATCATTAATCCCAATTATTAATCCCTATTAATCCCCAACATTTAGAACTGAAAATATTTTTACTTTTGAACCTAACAGTGGTCATAATTATGAACAGGTTTTGTTCCATGTCTCAAGAATCAGTGCATGGCATTTTATTTGTGTCATGTTATCTGTGTAATGTAGCGTGGAATACAAATGCAGCCAAAATCCCGTCGTGACAGTAAACCTATGGAAAGAAGGACTAGATAGAACAAGGAGAAACTTCATATTTAGCAAGGCGTGTGATAAAGGGATAAAGATCTGAGCGTTTAGAAAGTGATTATCCTGAAATGGGTGAGGCAGTAATGGTGCTGTCAGAAAGAGGAGGCATGATGTACATGCTGAGAACAGCTACTGCACTGCAGACATCGGCGCTTTGATAAAACCTGCTGTGAGCTCCTTCAACAAGGGTTTCCCACTGACTCCCAACATTGAAATCGGCCCTCTACAACTGCTCTTCAACTTCTTTACATCAGGAGAGTTTTGTAGTTTTGTAAGGTTTTATTCAGTTGTAGTAATTCTAAGTAATCATTATTTCTATTGATCCCATCTGTTCTGAGCACATAATTACAATTTCGATCTCTTGAGAGCTCTTGAGTTTGCAAGAGAATGTTTTCATAACACTCTTTGAGCGAAACATATTTTGTATTTGGATTGAGGGGAGATACTGATTCTTGTCATTCCTTTATTATTTGGACAGAAAGACCAAGGAGAATGTGTAAGTTGTGGAAATAAACTCTGTTTCTCTTTTTAGGCAATTTTAAATCTTTGGGCGTTGCATCATTTTCCTAGCCAAGTCTCCCAAATGTGCTAGAGAGAGAGAGAAAATATAAGAAAACGCAGCTTTGTAAAGGCTTTTGGTTGCTTATCACAGACAGTTATGGAAAGTGCAGAAGTCCTACAGTACCAAACTCTTCTTCTGTGAAGCTGATGTAAAAATGAAGCAGTGCAAGAAGGATCTGTGTAGCTGAGACACATGAGTTTAAGGGTGAATTTCTACTACGCAAATGTACATAATATATACTCACCGGCCACTTTATTAAGTACACCTGTCCAACTGCTCATTAACGCAAATTTCTAATCTGCCAAGCACATGGAAGCAACTCAAAGCATTTGTGCATGTAGACATGGTCAAGACAATCTGCTGCAGTTTAAACTGAGCATCGTAATAGGGAAGAAAGGTGATTTAAGTGACTTTGGATGTGGAATGGTTGTTGGTGCCAGACGGGCTGGTCTGAGTATTTCAGAAACTGTTGATCTACTGGGATTTTTATGCACAACCATCTTTAGGGTTTACAGAGAATGGTCTGAACGAGAAAATATCCAGTGAGCGGCAGTTCTGTGGGCGCAAATGCCTTTTTGATGCCAAAGGTTAGAGGAGCATGACCAGACGAGTGGATAGAAAGGCAACAGTAACTCAAATAACCACTCGTTACAACGGAGGTACGCAAGGTATTTGGCGTCAACAACATGAAAGCATTGTATCAATCCTTGTATCAACGGTTTAGGCTAGTGGTAGTGGTGTAATGGTGTGGGGGATATTTTCTAGGCACACTTTGGCCCCATTAGTACTAATTGAGCATCGTGTCAACGCTTCAGCCTACCTGAGTATTGTTGCTGACCATGTCCATTCGTTTATGACCACAGTTTATCCATCTTCTGATGGCTTCTTCCAGCAGAATAACGTGCCATCTCATAAAGCACAAATCATCTTGCTTTCTTGAACATGACAATGAGTTCACTGTACTTAAATGGCCGACAGTCACCATATCTCAATCCAATAGAGCACCCTTTGCATGTGGTGGAACGGGAGATTTGCATTATGGATGTGCAGTCGACAAATCTGCAGCAACTGTGTGATGCTATCATGTCAATATGGACCAAAATATTTCTAGTACCTTGTTGAATCTATGCCATGAAGGATCAGGGCAGTTCTGAAGACAAAAGGGGGTCCAATGCGGTACTAGTAAGCTGTACCTCTATTTTCTGTCAGACAGAACATGTGAACACCTGTTGATTTTAGTCTAATGTTTAAGACTTTTTACAGAGCAAACTATCACTAGGATTTTTTTTTTTCATTTAAAAATCAATTATTAACTACAAGTGTTTATACATGAAAGACAAATAATTCAATAATTAAAAAAAAATGCCTACATATTAATTGTGCTGTATAACATTTAATACAATCTGCAAATGAAATTACTACATCGATAAAAAAACTGTATTATTATTATCATTTATTATTATTATTATTAAATCATTTTCTTTTTTAGGATAGTTTAAAATAAAATGTCAAATTATTTTTGAGATTTTTCTTTTATCACTGTAGTCCCTCAATGTAAATACAAGTAAGATTTGTTTGTGTGTGAGTGTGTGTGTTTGTGTATGTGTGTGTGAGAGAGACCATACAGCGAGTTGAAGATTTGCAACCATTAAGATGACACTGATTATTGAACATTTCTGCTTGAGGAAACAAGCTAGCTAGTAGTTCAGCTCTATCTATGTTGTAACCCTCTATGCTGTGTCTGTTTTATTCTGTGACCTCAATCTGTCAGTGCTTGATAATGTACATTGAACTAATTTAGTGCTACGCCAGTCTTCAAATACAGAAACATTATATTCCACACAACAACCAGAAATGAATAAAGTATGAAATTCAAGAAAATCATTCAATTCAATTCAAACATCCTCAAAGCATGTGCAGAACAGCTCGCTGGGGTATTCACAGACATTTTCAACCTGTCTTTTAACCTAGCAGCTGTGCCAACATGCTTTAAAACCACCTCTATTGTGCCAGTGCCGAAACACTCCAGCCCAACATGCCTGAATGACTACCGCCCTGTAGCACTCACACCAATCATCATGAAGTGCTTCGAGTGGTTGGTCCTGGCACATCTGAAAGACTCTCTGCCATCCACACTGGACCCACATCAGTTTGCCTACCGTGGCAACTGGAGCACAGAAGATGCAGTCTCCATAGCGCTGCACTCTGTACTCACACACCTGGACAATAAAAACACTTATGCACGAATGCTGTTTGTTGACTTCAGCTCAGCATTCAACACTGTCATACCCTCTAAGTTAATGATAAAACTTAGAGACCTGGATATAGACACGTGTCTCTGTAACTGGGTTATGGACTTTCTGACTAACAGACCTCAGAATGTTAGATCAGACCACATCTGCTCCACCACCATCACACTCAACACTGGTGTACCACAGGGCTGTGTGCTGAGCCCCTTCCTCTACTCCCTTTTTACCATCGACTGTAGGCCTGTGAACAGATCCAACGCCATCATCAAATTTGCAGATGACACCACAGTGATTGGTCTAATCAGCAACAATGATGAGACTGCCTACAGGGAGGAGATACAGCAATTGACCACGTGGTGCAATAATCTGCTCCTTAACACCGACAAGACCAAGGAGCTCATTGTGGACTTCAGGGAGGGACGGACAGGCTCACATGATCCCATCCACATCAATGGGATGGCCGTCGAGCCTGTCTCATCCTTCAAGTTCCTGGGGACCCACATCTCCAAGGACCTTTCCTGGACCACCAACACCTCCAGCCTGGTCAAGAAGGCTCACCAGCGCCTATTTTTCTTAAGGCAACTTAAGAAGAACCAGCTGTCATCAGCCGTCTTGGTGAACTTCTACCGCTGTACAATAGAAAGCATCCTGATGAACTGTGTCACAGTCTGGTATGGAAGCTGCTCTGTTGCGGAGCGTAAGGCACTGCAGCGGGTGGTGAAAACTGCCAAACGCACAACAGGGACCACACTGCCAGCCATAGAGGACATCCAGAGGAAACACTGTCTGCGCTGAGCACGCAGTATTCTTAAAGATCCCTCTCACCCTGCTCACAGACTGTTTTCTCTCCTGCCTTCTGGCAGGCGCTTCAGGCTCCCCCGGTCAAAAACCAGCAGACTAAAGAACAGCTTCTTCCCCCGAACTGTCTCCCTTTTAAACTCTGATCCCCACTGACTTTTTGCCCCCCTAATACACACCCCACTCTCCTCATAACTCAGACTCCTCATAATCACTGCACTACTTAACATGTACACATTTAAAAATTACTTAACATTTGCACATTTAAAAATTGCACATATTCATTGCACTGATTCATTCACTTATTTGAACTGTACATACCTACTGCACATGTACATTTGTAAATTATGTACACACCCACTGTACATATATATTTGTAATTATGTTTATCTATTTGCACACTTCTGATTATTAATAGCAACCTGTACATTTATCCATCGATTGCAAATCTGTTCATAGCTAACACAACCTGTATATAATGTTCATAGTACATCCATTTGTAAATATCACCATAGTTTTTCTATAACTGCACTTTATAACTTATACCTGTATCCTGCACTTGCTGCTATTGCACTCCTGGTTAGACCTAAACTGCATTTTGTTTCCTTGTACTTGTACATGTGTGATGACAATAAAGTTGAATCTAATCTAATCTAATACCCCTAGTCCAAAACCTGGCTTGCACACAGCTGAGACTTGATAACGCAAACTGCTTTTAGTTTTTAGCTATGGGCAAATCAAGGTTTCTGAAGGCCAATGTAGGAGGTAAAAAAAAAATGAAGAAAAAGAAGAAAAAAAACTAAATTTGTCTCAAAACAATCTGTCCTCTGCAAAGCAAAAACCTTTTCCGGGAATAAAAACTAATAACATCTTCAAAATCTTATACAGCAACTTCTCTGGCATCGTTATGTATCTGAATACTGTCAATCACAATTCTTCACCGCATCATCGAAATACAGCACCAGCCTTTTTTGTTACAGTGTAATTTCCTTTCTGAAATTGCTGCCATCACAAATTGAAGCTTCATATAGCTTACAACAGGATGTAAATGGGGTGTACGTGATGGTCCGTCTCAGTAGGATTGTAAGAGGCCATAACTAATACTTATGGAATGTTTTCTGTAGGAAAAAGAGATCACTCTAAGGAAACCTTAAGGTGTAGTGCCTTAGAAGTACTAAACAACTCAACAACACTCTTATATCTGTAGCAAACAAGCATGTTCAGTGGAAATTGAATTAAAATAGACATCAGATATGTTGTTAGCATTATAATTAGCAATTAGCAAATCTGAAACAGGGTTCGGTGACACGTTACTTTGATGGTCCATTTAAGTATTAGTAGACTGTCTGCTTAATATCTGTTGGTACTGCTCCTTCAACAGACATTTATTTATTAATAGAATTAGTTGGCATGTAGATGCAATGTAACTTAAAATCAACAAACGGACCATTAAAATAAAGTGTGACCAAGGATTCAGTTTAGAGGAAAATTACTTTATTAGCCCTCTTGTGAAATAGTTCTCAAGTGATATTTAAAGTGGAAGTGAAGCAGTCAGTCAAGTTTTCATATAAACTGGTTTCCACTTTAATGAAAATATATTAAACAAACTCGATTAATGTAACTATTTTGAAGAAAAGGACATGTTTTACTATAGTTTTTAGATCTAGGGCACTGCAATTATGGAATATTGTTGTGTCTGACATCACAGGGTTGGTTCCGTTCCCTCAGTTGAACATATACAGATGCAGTGGAAGTAATGAACTGAACACGGAGACTGGAAAGCCTAATGCGTGAAGTTGTGGACATGGAGCTGGTGCAAATACAAACATCAGATGTGTGTAATATTTATTCTATTTTTTTTCTCACTTTTAACTGCCAATCTTTTGATGCGCTTTGGTCCACTCTCTGTATTACACTGTCTGACTGGGTTTCAACAAGGTGCAGTACCTGGGGGTGGGTACTTTTACTTTTTTACTACTACAATCTCTTTTCGTGTTCAAACAACCAAACTAAGATAGGCACAGGTTTTTCGTCCTTCACACTTGTTGAGAGATTGACTTTATTGACCTGATAGGGGAAAATGTCTTGACGTGACTTAAGCCCTCACGAGACGTGACTTAAGCCCTGCTCACACTGTGAGATTTCAGCCACAATTTTGTCATCTGAGACAAATTTGGGAAATCCTAAAAGATACCTTAAATCCTAGGCTAAAATCTGTGATCTTTGATCATTGGTTTGACGTTCAATGACAGCCGCTTAAAGCCTGTTGTGATCAGATTTTTCCTCCAATGAAGTTCTGGTTTTCCTACAATGTGACAACAGCTGCGATGAGTGTCAGTCCAAGAACCAATAGGAGCTCCAAATTTTATAACGCAATACATGCAACAATTCAGATGACAGAGGGGAAATGTCAAAACATTTTTTTATTGAGACACTCTGTGTGCAAAATTGCCGCTGCAGATTGTTTACGTTTGCTGTTAGGAATCATTTCAGAATGCAGGATAGTGAAAGTGTCACGGGTGGATGACGTCAAACTCCAGGGGCGTTTTCTTTCGTGTTTGGCGTGTCTTCATTGTTGTTCAGTCTGACAGTGTGACATATGAGCCATATTGTCACACTGTCAGACAATGCTACAATCGTTCAGGATTGTAAAAAAAAATAATAATTGGACTGTGTGAGCCAGCCTTTAGTAAAGTGGGATGTCATGTATCATTTTAACTGTTGCATCCTTAGTGTGAATGTAAGTCCCCTCGTCAGGCAGCGCTGCACCAGTGTGAGAGAGTGGACCAAAGCGCAACAAATGAAAAGGTAAAAAGAAGAGAAATAGAAAACATTGATGCTAGTATTTACACCAGCTCTACGATGCACATCCACAACTTAACGTATTGGGTTAAATTAAGCTTTTCAGTCTCTTTGTTCAGTCCATTACTTTCACTGAATAGGTTTAGCTGAGGGAACGGAACCAACCCAGTGATGTCAGACACAACGATATTCCAATATGGCAGTGTCCTGGCTCTAAAAGTTTAAGTAAAACTAGTAAAACATGCTCTTTTCTTCAAAATGGTTACATTAATCGAGTTTGTATAATATATTTTCATTAAAGTGGAAAACAATTTACAAAGACTGACTTCACTTCCACTTTAATGGAGCAAGGACTTTCGCACTACTTCACACTTTTTTTTTCTTCTTTTGGATAAAGTCTTATTTGGTTTCTTATTTGGCTAGAATAAAACAATTTTAAAGCATTTTAAGGTCAATATTATTAGCCCCCTTAAGCATTTTTTTTTAATTGGCTACAGACTAATTTCCTTAACTTGCCTAGTTAACTTAATTAACCTAGTTAAGCCTTTAAAATGCACTTAAAGCTGAATTAGAGTATCATGAAAAATGTCTAGTAAAATATTATTTACTGTCATAATAAAAAAAGATAAAAGAAATAAGTTATTAGAAATTAGCTACTAAAACTATTATGTTTAAAAATGTGTTGAAATAAATCTGTGTTAAACTGAACTTGGTGAAAGAAATAAACAAACAAATATTTAACAGGATGGCTAATAATTCCGACTTCTACTGTATGTTGTTAGCATTAGCAAACAAAAAGCATTCAGTGCAACCATAAAACAGCCTTTAGCTATGCTGCTAGCATTAGCATTTTATTAATATGAAAAAAAGCAGATATAGCTTATTACCAGTTTCTGAAACATGTCTGCCTTTGCTCTCTTTTTTCACTCCCGCCCCCTTTCCCTCGATTTCCCTCTTCTACCTCGCGGTCTGACTCACACCTTAATTAGATTAAGACATATAGTACTTTTTTCCGACAGTACTCCCAAGACCTAAATGGAACATAAATGATTGAATCCCTATTATCTAAAGCAATTATGAATTGATACCTGAGGGAAGAGACTTCTGACATAAAACATTCAATATTCTCTGCTCCCCTGTGATCTCCCTTTAAAATGTTTAGATGCTACTCTGTTTAAGCAGTCATTAAATTTATTGCATTCTTATCAAGGGCAAGCAAGTTTACACAAAGAGGGACTCTTTGAGAGAAAGGACATGGTAACACCAATAACACAGGGAAGAATGGGGTCAAATGACACTTTTGCCACTCAATAAAAGTGTTAAATATCTCTGGTGAAAAAAACAAAACAAAACAACAAGTACTACTCAACAAGGTCCAAATTAAACCTTTAAGAACACGCATTGGATGTGAAACTATATGTTCTTATGCATCTGCTACATCTAGTTGTCTGCTGGTACACTGAGGTAAGAAAAATACTGAATATAAATGTTTTAGTCTACACCCGACTCACACCATTTAACACATTTGTGTAATATGAATTTTAATGAAGTATTAATATATGATGTATTATTAATTTCCAGCAAATTTCCAGTCTTTTATAATGGTTTCTGCACTTTTTTGAATCACTTAAAAATCAGTCGATCCATCTCCCTCATAATATTAAAATAGTTCAGCAACAGATTATTTGTTTTTTTGATCGTGAGAGTCAAAATTCAAACCCTATTTTTTTAACATAAAAAATTTAATGGATTGGAGGTTGGAGAGATAAAAGTTAAAAAGTTAAATCAGGCTGGCATGAGCTGATCTTATTCAAATGAACTGAAAAGTGTAACTGATATGTGTAGCAATAGACCAATTACCATGTGTGTAAACATTTAGGATGTACGCGCAGGGAGGTGGCAGAAAAAAAAACCTGAAGAGCTACCATTTAGAGCGAGGGAATGACATCCTATGTGGTACAGAGTTTGTTGTTGTCTTAGAAATAAGATATATTGATTACATATTATATATATTATTTACATAATGCTTTCAGC
>CAIGQZ010001108.1:28785267-28812482 GCA_903798205.1 Danio tinwini
TATATATATAGTTGTCCTCTCTAGACTCATTGAAGAAAATAATAGCAATTGGGGTGTGACAAGACACTCAATGAGAGGAGATGAGATACAGGATTGGATTCAGGAAAACAAAATTAGTTTTTTTACACAGTTTTTAAGTAATGTTCAATGATGAAATATATGAATGTAAAATAAATAAAATAAAAGTCTTTTATTCAACAACAAAAAATAAAATAAAATCACAAAATGCAAAACCAGGTGTTTTTTTTTTATCAACTTGAACGTAATGAGCTTTATTTTAAGAATTCTCTGCAGTTAAAGGACATGCATAGGACATGCAAACACACACACACACACACACACACACACACACATATATTATTATATATATATATATATAATAAAAATATCTAGTAAAATAGTATTTACTGTCATCATTCATTCATTTTCTTTTCGGCTTAGTCCCTTTATTAATCTGGGGTCGCCACAGCGGAATGAACCGCCAACTTATCCAACATATGTTTTACGTTCTGGATGCCCTTCCAGCCACAGCACAAAACTGGGAAACACCTATACATTCTTGCAATCACAACCATACTAATTGGCCAATTTAGCTTATTTAACTCACCTATAGCATTTGTCTTTGGACTGTGGGAGAAAACGGAGAAAACGGAGCACCCGAAGCGAAACCCACGCAAACACGGGAGAACATGTAAACTCCACACAGAAATGCCAACTGACCCAGCTGGGGCACGAACCAGTGACCTTTTTGCTGTAAGGTGATCATGCTACCCACTGCGCCACCGTGACGCCCCGCACTGTCATCATGGCAAAGATAAAATAAATCAGTTATTAGAAATCAGTTATTAAAACTATTATGTTTAGGAAGTGTGTTGAAAATATCTTCTCTACATTAATTGGGGAAAACAATAAACGGGGGCTAATAATTCAGGGGGGCTAATAATTCTGACATGTTCTGACTCAACTGTATATGAATGGACAGGTCTTTTTATATATAATTTTAAATATTAACAAAATATTTGCTTATATAAACGGAAAAAGTTTTTTTTAACTAAAACAAAACAAAAAAAAAATTATAAAAAAGGTGTTTTTTGAAATCAACTTGTAATAAACGGTATTTTAGTTGTATTTTAATTAATTCTATGCAGTAAAGGACATGCACACACTGTAAAATATTTAGCTATAAACTCTACTGACTGGCTTCTCTCCTGTACAGTTTCACATCGAACTCCTTTCCACAAACTGTACTTAAAAAAAAAAAAAAAAAAAAAAATGTTGGTATTTTGTGACACAGTGGTTCAGTGATTAGAACTATTGTCTCACAGCAAGAAGGTCGCTGGTTCGAGCCCCGGCTGGGTCAGTTGGCATTTATGTGTGGAATTTGCATGTTCTCCCCGTGTTCCCATGGGTTTTTTTAGAGGTGCTCTGGTTTCCTCCCAAGACATGTGCTATAAGTGAAATGAATAAGCTACATTGGCGTATGTGTATGTGTGTGAATGAAATAGTGTGTGGGTGTTTCCCAGTGCTGGGTTGCAGCTGGAAGGGCATCCACTGCTTAAAACATATGATGGATAAGTTGGCAGTTCATTATGCTGTGGGGACCCCTGATTATTAGAGAGACTAAGCTGAAAAGAAAATGAATGAATGAATTTTTGGTATTTCATTTTTAATTAATTCATCAGTTTCACTTTCATTCAGCAACATTTCATGGCCCTGTGACTCTCTAATAGAAGTGAGTATGAAGTAAGGACTAATACAAAAGTGTTGTTTTAATGGAGTTTAAAGCTGCACACCGAATAAAAAAATAAAAATTATCTTGAGTCTCCAGAAGTTCACTATGTGTGTGTGTGTGTGTGTGTGTGTGTGTGTGTGTGTGTGTGTGTGTGTGTGTGTGTGTGTGTGTGTGTGTGTTAGCGGAGTACATCATAACATCACAACTCACGAGACAACTTTTTACCTTGATGAGAAATCTCATTGCAATTGAATCTTTTACAGATATCTCGTCACACCCCTAGTAGCAATCATAAAACATATCTCTACAAGCATTTGCTACAATTTGCTGCAGTTTTCAACCGAAATGAACACCCGAGCAGTAAAAAACACCATCAACCCTATCAACCAATTAAGATCTTGGGAAGATTATTATTGACGATGACGTACTACAGCACAGTTCCTTGCATAGTTTTGTGTTATGCGGCACATTATGATTGTTCAGACTGGCACAGACACAAACACAAGGAGTCATGTTGTTAATTTGCTTCTTTCAATGACAGCAGTAAATAACTGAACAACTATTTGAACTATACAACTGTACAAGCTAAAAATTATCGATTACAAGTACTGACTCCTTGTCATGGTGATCCCCCAATATTGAGGACCGATTCTAATGCTTCAACATTTATAATGCATTAAGCACATTATCATTCTAGGTATTAATGTTAAGAGAAGATCTTGCCAGCAGATCACTCAATTAGAAATGGAACGATTTGCACTTGCGATATCTTGACTGCTCTATTTATTTAACCTAAGAAATGCAAAGCTTAGATCATCACTGTGCCTCTCACGATCTGTTCTCTTGCTCATTCACTCTCATTGCCATGATTTCTGTGTATTTTAACAATTGTTTGGGTATCACGGAGCCAGTATAAATTTTGCGGGAGACTCACGGAGCTTCCAGGAGAGGTCATAAGGTTGGATGAGACACTAGATAGGGGCGATCGCTCCACTTGCGTCATAGCAGGTCAAAACACTGGAATCATCATGCCAAAAGATTGTATAAACAGGTCGCACCATATCTGTATATATTTTAGCTGCTATGTCACGGGCGCATTAATCACTCAGGCCCCCCTGCATCATTAACCTGTGTTGTGGTTGCTGTAGGCTATGCATAATATAAGGGAGAGCACATGCGTCTTCAGTCCAATCAGATGTGGCGCGCCTCGCACTCTGATTCTAATACAGCAGAGAAAGGCTGTGTGGAACTCTACCGTGTGTGGTTCAAAGAGCAGAAATGTGTAAACGCGCGACCATGTAGAGACATAAATGACATGCCGTTGTGTAAATAAGATATTACATATATGATTTAGCTTGTTTAGTAAAATAAATTGTGATCTGGCACTATATAAAAAATAAAATTAACTTGACTTCAAGGGGTTTGATGAAAACCGTTTGGAGGGAAGGCGGGGTGCAACCCTAATATAATGGTAGGGGAAACACTGTGTCATAACCTCAGAATATACTTTTACCTACTGTGCCTGCTATGTTAACTCGTACATTTAAATTATTGCAGCACATATCTCCATATGCACCTTTATCAATATAAGAAAAAAAATATGTATGGAATGACATAGCACAGTATTTTATGATACATATGTGTGCTTAAATAAGTGCTTAACAAAACTTGATAAAATGACATAACACCTCAAAGCTGGCAAAAACAAAGTAAAATGGTATATTTCAGCAAGTTGCTTGTATATACAGATGCCAGATATTGCTAAATTGACAAAGCAGTGATCAATCTCATACAAGTAAACAAAAAAAAATTGAAACCTCAGAAGACATAAAAAAAAACTCTAAATTATTTTATACAAATTTTCAGAAGGTCTGTTAGTATATGCATCCAATAGAACAGATTAGTCATTTCAACTAATTAGCTCAGGATGAAAATTCTGAGTGATCAGGGGAATCCTGCATGTTTCTACAATGCTCATTTAAAGGGGGGATGGATGAAACTTGTGGACTTCAGCATGATTTTCAATGCATGGTGGCTCCAGCAGGAAACCAAAGCCACTTATTTCCCCTGAGTGGGAGATGCCCTATCGATCACTCTCTCTCTCTGCCTCACTCCTGAGATAAAGGCTGGCATATGGCTGGTGCCTTGAGCTTCTGGAACATGGTGCATGCATTATGTTGCCATTATTGCACCAGGGTCCCTCCACACCAAACATGCTGATTAAAAAGCGGCTGAGTGCTTTCAATGTGCTGTGTTGAGAGACATATTACACACTGGCGTGCGGAAGGGTGTTGATTAAAAAAAAAATTTTGAAATGGCAGTATTTTAACAGATTTTGCCTAAAGACAACATTAGTAACTGTATGAGTCCCATTAATTAATTAATTAATTCATTCATTCATTCATTTAAATTCTATCACCTGTGCACTCTGTATATGCACAGCCTGATTTGTCCCTGTTGAAATTTTACTGTATACATTTAAATGAATTAGAGATGTTGTGTCCTGCTTAAATTAAAAAAAAAACTTGACACTTTGTTCTTTTTCAAAATGAAAAACAATTGCATCGTCATCATTCATTCATTCCTTTTTCTGCAGCTTAGTGCCTTATTCATCAGGGGTTGTCACAGCAAAATGAACCACCAACTTATCCAGCATATGTTTTACACAGGGGATGCCCTTCCAGTTGCAATCCAACACCCATACACTTTCACATTTACATACATACACTACGGCCAATTTAGTTTATTAAATTCACCTATAACGCATGTCTTTGGACTGTGGGAGAATCCGGAGCACATTGAGGAAATCCGCATGAACACAGGGAGGAAATCCAGACTTGATAGCATCACATATGTACGTTATATATATATATAAAGATATAAATATATATACATATATATATAAACTTTTTTATTCAGTTGAATATCACATCAGTCACTATCTAAAGTGAAAGTGTCTTCTCTGCTCCATACAGCAAAATCTGCAGAGACAAACACAGTATGCCAATAATTAGACTTCACTGTTCATGTAACCAGAATAAAAAAGGGATTACTGGTAAGTCCATTGCTGAGGTACAATAGAGCCTATCTCTATGTGTGATTTTGAGTTTACATATTGCAGTGCTGTATAACCTAGACTATAAGATTTATGACAGTTGCCATGATTATTTTTCTTCATTTTAATTATCAATGTTCTTCTTATTTTTTTCTTACCTAAAACAAATAAAAAGGTTACATATCTCATCATTAACAGTACATGTGCTCAGTATTACGGTATAGATAAGTATGTGACAATGAATTTGTGAAATTTGCTAAAGTAAAACACAAAAGTTCACATTCAAAAGCTATTTCAGTGCCTCAATAGCAGACTAAGGCTAAATTCACACTGCGCTGCTTAGGACATTATCCTTGTTGCTCAAATCCAATTTTTTCTCTTAGATAAGGCTGGGCAATATTGCAAAAAATAAATAAATAAAATTATCACGACATCATGTTTCATATCATTCAATATTGAAAATTATTGAATATTTTTTAACAATTCATTCAGGTATACAATGATTTTTTGACCACTTTATTTTAAATGATCAACATTACTAAGACAAACAGTTTTAATAGTCAAAAACAAAATATTAAAACAAAATATCTCTTCTCTTTTTAATAAAATAAACAGAAGTGTTAAAGAGACTCTTAAACTTGATAAATAAACTGTTACAAATGTGTGCAATGGTAAAGGTAGATCAACATCTGTAAGGTGTCAACAATAATGATACAGTAAACCTCAAACAAATTATGTTAATCAATTCTGAGCTTACAAGTAAAGGAACTAACCATCATTATTCAAATACCTATCGGGTCACACTTTATTTTGATGGTCCGTTTCTTGAATTTAAGTTACATTGCTTCTACATGCCAACTAATTCTCATTATATTATAAGTAGACTGTTAGGTTAGGGTTAGTGTAAGTTGACATGTACTTGCAAAGTTTCTTATAGTCAGTTAAATGTCTGTTGAAGGAGCAGTATCAACAGATATTAAGGAGAGCGTCTACTAATACTCAAACGGACCATCAAAATAAAGTGTTACCACATGTTGCAATACAATTTCAATGACTATATTACCCCTATGCTAAAAAAAATATTTCAGATGGGGAGCTAGTGGCTGGGATGCACAAAAAAGAAACCAAAAAGCCACTCTGGCGACATCCTTACATACTTTTTTATTTGCAATCTCCTCGCTGCTGCAATATGGCACTCATTTTCACATGTGTTGCTGTTCTAACCTGAAGTGACAAGTGCAAGAGCGTAGATTCCTTCACTATTTTCTCAGAGGATGACAAATGGACAAACCATTGCTGCAGCTCTGATGCAAGTTTATAGAAAAAAGTAAAAAGGGCTGCAGTATTTGGATGCTTTGAGTATGTCTGAGGTAAAGAGTCTGCTATTATTACTGAAATGTGTTTATTTCATATAAAGTGTGAAACAGATTGGTGAGTTCTACTTACATGAATTGCGGTGCACTGGCGGCATTCAGAAAAGTTCCAATGTTTTTTGTTTTTTTTTACTAGGTGTACCTGGAAAATATGTTGGTAATGACAAACTTACATCATAAGCTCATTGGCATTCCTTCTAAAGCGTGCACCTAGCAGCTACATATTAATAAAACTATAGCCTTTATACCGAAACTTCAATGGACATACAAAGGTATTTTGTCAATAAATACCGATACCGATTTTATCGTCCAGCCCTACTCTTAGATACAGTTTTATACATTTTTTTTGGATAGCCATTAACATTAAAGGTACCAATATCTGATTTTTAGTGTGAACGAATCATTGTCCTAAATTGACCTGTATGCGGAAATTATGTACACAATGTTTAAACTGTATGATGTCAATAAAACACATATTCAGATTATGTTTAATAGTGTTATATCTGTTTTCACAGAGAACATCTGTGTATTTTATGAACTATATATGGTTGCTTTGGTAGTACTAATGTGTATTGCAATGTCTGAAACTCAAAATGTGTGTTGTGTGACTGAAAACACTGATACGTTGTGTTTTATGACATGCATCGTGTGTGTCTTTCTCTGGCTCAATGCCAACCCTCGCAGGAAAAGCAGATTTGAATGAAGCAGCTGATCGCATGATGCTCTGAATGTTCTAATGTTCTCACCTAATGTTCATTACCTATTGTTCACACTGCTGTGATTGTTTACTCCAGAGAACAGCTAAGATTGATGACATTGATATAGTGAACTAATCAAGGGTTAATGAGCAGCTGCTGAGGAAGAAGAGGATGTTTGTATTATGTGCCGGTGCAGAATTATGGTGCATGTTGATCAAAAGTGATTTAAAAGTTGCATGAATTCTGACATAACTGTCCACAATGTGGTCACACTACAAAACATACGAGCTCTATTGGATTAAATACTACATGTGTAAGTGGCATACATTAGAATTGAAAAGATCAGATTCCATGCCGTTTGTGCTTTTCACACTGTTTTGTCATGACAAAAACAGATCTGGGTCACATAAAAGCAAAAAGGAGTGGGCCATATATGTCTGCAGTGTAAATGCAGCCTAAGACAATATATTCTTTAAGGAAATCTGTAGGAGGTCACACAGCCTTAAACAGGAGTTATAGAAAAACATAATTTATGCACATCTCTAACGTCTTAAGAGACTGTTGTGAAATTATACAAGGGACAAGCCATTCAGTTGAGTTACTGGCAAAACTTTGTATATTACAGTGTAGCTCACCACATATGATAATTCTACTTCAAAAAGCAGAACTGAAGTGACATTCATTACAGGATGATTAGTTACAACACATCAATCTGCACCTGCAGACTATTTTAGTCATATATTTTGTCACATTCTGGTGAACCCAATATTTTGTATCGTTTCACCTCTTGATCTAAGTGTCTCATCACCCCTTAAAATAAAAATTAACCCCTTCAGCTTTTGGTATATTTTGGGTATTTCCGCCTAAATTTGGCCTTCCGATTTCAAAAGCTTCCCTTAACCATATGCAGAGGAGTAAATACAAAAGTTTGGTTTCATTTTAAAGGAAACCCTTTGAAATTTCATGAAATACTGTTGATATTGATTACAATTATTGTATATATTGTCTGTGTCATAATAAACACACAAAAAAGGCGCTTTTTTTAATAAACTGAAGTTTGAAAATGTGTAACTCAGTCCTTGAGTGCCCCAGCACCCTGGAACTAATTAAATTTCTTTCCAGCAGGTGTCAGTAAACACAAGAAAAAAGAAAATTCTCTCTACAATACAATATTCTAGAGTTATTCAGTTTCAACTGCAAGGAGGAAAAATGCCCCCCCCCCAAAAAAAAATTCTGCCTACCTAATTTTGAAGTCTCCCCATACTCACATACAGTACAATAAATGCAATATCTCAATGTCATTTTAAAGAAAACCCTTTGAAATTACAAAAAAAGAACTGATGTAAGTGATAAATATTATTATATATGTTGTGTGTCCTATGATGAACCACCTCAACACAAACCGCTTTTAGTTTTTTTGTTCTAAAGTCAGCCTTAGAAAGTGCATAACTCAGGCCCTGTGTGCTCTATCAAACGTCAGATAGTTGTGTATGTTACTAGCATATGTCAGCAGGCACTAGAAAAAATAATGTTGTCTTTATCATGTAGTATGCAAAAATTATTTCAGTTCAAACGAAGGGTGGTAAAACACAATTTTTCTGTAATTCAAATCACCAAGTTTCCTACCTGTCAAAAGTGAAAAAAAAGATATTGGGCCTGGCTTTTTATCACAGTAATCATAATTTTACTTCTTGATAACCACATTAAAATCATAACACTATATCACCAGAGCACCCCTCCCCCTGTTGAAGATCCTGCTGTCTGCCCAGAAGGAGAGGCTTGCAGGCCACCATCATCTGTTGTGTAACACAAACAGTTTATATGAATGTTTTTATCCAGATATTCTGAGTTAGTACACATCTGGATACTTGTTTCCCATCATTTCAGTTGTGACCAACACAAATAATGTTATAATAGCCAGCGCGCATTGCGCAATGGAAAAAAGGTCATCTAGCAAGCGCGATCATAAATAATACATTATGATACAAATAAAGTATTTCAAAAACCTTTGGATTGGGTAAACATATACTTACATGTCCAGATCTGGAACTTCTCCTCTGAACGCGGCTTCCCTCACCGAATCCAAGCTTGCATAGCTTTCAGAATCCTTGTCTAGTTGATCTGATTCTTCTAAAACATCATTTGTCCTGACAAAACCCTTATTTAGGGTTCTTTTCCCTTTTTAAGAAGTCATTTTCAGAGTTTTAAATGAGCCTGTACACGCGGTGACAAGACACCGGACTAATGTTTACGCAAAGTGCTTTTGGCGCTGTGTGATGACGCGGTTAACTTTGCTAGATCTCCGCCACTCATGGGCCGATTTGACGTTGCATAATACTACGTAAAGCTTCGCCTCTTCTGTTTCCTGTGATATAGGATCCATTGGGATATGTAGTCTATCTTATTTTTCCGAATTTTGGAATATTATGACCTAAATCTGTTGCGCTTGGCTCTTACAATACATAGCAGGGGATTACTCAAGCATAAAAGCTCAGAAAAAGCTGGCAATGGACTCATTTTCAAGCAGAGAACCTAGGGTAAAAGATGATGTAGCTTGTTTGGCTATCTGTGCTGTTTGGCTTGGCGCACAAAGCTAATAGTTAATGATTTCCCTTGTATGTTTACAAAATAGAAGTTCATACCTCGTGATTCATTCGAAGACTGCTCGATAAGTGATTGTAAATCAATAAAAATAACGGTGGATCCTTATTGCTTTGAATGAGCGCTTTCATTTAATGTATGACTTGCACATGTGTGTCATCTGTGAGCGATATTAAAAATATTCATACTGAACAATGTACAAAATGGGGGGGGGTGTCGACATAGTGTAAATTGTGTAATCAAGTGTAAATAACTTCGCTACAGTACAACAAATATCAAAGTGATGTATATCAGCTGAAAATAGACATTCTAAGCTTTCATCCAGTACCATGCATTATATGTTATGGATTCAGACAGGGCTTTAAAACGACACGTCATTGTCCGATGACGTCATTTATTTTCCGGTACCGATCATGTTGACTGCAGGAATCTTGAAGATAATTTAAATATCTTTTTAAGACTTTTAAAAGACCTTCTCAACATATTTTAAGACCCCATCGCCACTTCAAGTTCTAAACAGTATCAAACTTTTAACCTAACAAACAGTTATTAATAAGTGGTTAAATAAATCAATAAAACACAACCATGCAACAGAAACCTGAAATAATAAGTTAAGCAGTTTTTTTCAGCCACAGGCTTCGGTCACTGTCTCCAACCAGGAGTACGCAAACTTACATTTTACACTTACTGTTTCCCTCTATGGTTTCGCTACATGTGGAGAGCGTGACTCGCATCACCTTCCTGCGTTTGCCGCAAATTACGTGTCATCACCCAGACGGAGGAGCTTGGCCAGACACGCCCCGGCCTTAACCAATCTCGTAGATCGAGCAACCATTGTTAATTTTTAGGAGGAAAATAAATATATTTATGCTTTTTTTGTGATCAAACACTTTGGACAACACTTGAACAAAATTTAAGACCTTGTAAAAATGCAATTAAGACTTTCTAATAAGTTTTAAGGGCCTTAATTTTCTCATAATATATTTATCAACTTTTAAAACATTTAAGACCCAGCGGACACTCTAAAGAAATATCCCTCTCTCTCTTTCTCTCTCTCGCTACCTTAATGTAGAAGTAACTCAAACTCGCTCATTTTGAGGCGGGAACTATCAGACGTACAACAAGTTTAATCATAAGGTAAACACAAAACAAAACTTTCCATCTGGACCTGCTTCATGGGACTCGACACATGTAAGCACTCACTCCAACAGGTTCACATGGCTCTTGGTCCTGCCCACACTCGTCAGCACTACCAAGCCAACCAATCACAGAGCTTGGTTATGGCCTGTTCCGACGTGTATTTATATTTTTTGAGAAGTGCGCATCAGCATCGGCGACAGCCAAGGCGAACGCTATGCGACCACGCACAGACTGCGCCTAAGCATACGTGTGCGCTTGATACAAAAGTATAAATCAGCCTTTACAGCAAATTATACAATATATTAAATATACATTGCCACATTAAATTGTCAATAGCAGTAACAATGCTGTAACTTGGGAAACAGTCAATTACTCTCGCCTGGTGGTAGATGAGGAGATTCCCCCAATGTGTAAAGCGCTTTGAGTGTCCAGAAAAAGCGCTATATAAATGTAAGGAATTATTATTGATTAGTCGTTACTGAAAAAAAAAAAAAAAATCTGTTAGATTTTCATCACTGCATACAAGCAGTTAATTTAAAAGGAATTATCTATCATTTCTGCCAGTAATGAATAATAATAAAAAAAAATGGAGAATTACTTTGTTGAAAAATGTTGTGAAACTAATGGATTACCAGGACAGTACAACATATTCAGATAGGTTGAAGTGGAGGAAAAACAAAACAAAACAAAAGCTATGTTTGTTATAGGTTCAGGTTAAATGCTCAGATGATTATCATTGAACTGTATGAAGATTCCCTTGTTTTGCTATTATTCTTTTCAACAAATACAACTGCCATATAATTAATGAAGAAATGCAGTACCCTCAGCATAGATCCATTGGTCCTCAGAGGCTTTGTTTTATCCTCAATAACTTATTTCAGGTATCAAATTAGCCCCGCTGTCACCACAAACCCCACAGATCACAGACTCATAGTTTATCTATGGCTAAACGCATCATTCATCTTTTGCCACGAAAAAATATTGACAGCAGACCCTGCCATCCATCAGAGCTGACAGCTCACAATATTGCCATCCACACCCGCCCCATTATCATCCAAAAACGAGACAAGCCACTTCTGATTACCCAAATGATCTCTTACCACTGCAATAAGAAGCAACTCTTTATTGACGTACAATATGCAGTCATCACTGTGTCTACAGGAGTTGCCATGCTATAGATCTGAAGACTCGTTCAACATGGAGTGATATGCACAGACTTGGACAAAGGAAAAATGAAATGGTTTGGCAGTACATAAAGTATATGGAGTGAGGGACAACTGGAGCCAGTTATTGCTTCGTTTGAAGTCAAATCACGGCACAAATAAAGAGACTTGGTTAAGTTAATGTGGGAGTTGGAGTAGAGCCAAGAAAACACATACAGGTGACAAATAGCAAGTATCTCTGTTGGTGAAGCTGTGGGCAGCCATTATTCCTTCTGACAGGTCACTTCCTGAGGGCATAGACTTGTTTTAATGCTCTGTATGAAGCTACTGCTCAAATGTAGTGGGTCTTAAACCTGCGTGGATAAATTTCCAGGGCAATGTATCACTGTCAGAGGTGTACCTTAAAGTATATGCCATCCTGCATGGGGATTGTCTTATACAGCTCAAGTCAAATTATACTATGGTTTTACATGTAGGCTAGAGGCTAAGGTACAATCTATTTTGTGGATGTGTACTGTTTGAGGCCAGATATAAACAGATGAGTAATAAAATGTAATTGTAATGATGTAATTTAGACAGCTTTATAGACAGTTATATACATGAGATGTTATATATATATATATATATATATATATATATATATATATATATATAAATATAAATATACTTTATAAAGAGTACCTAGCACAAAAAAAAAAAAAAAAAAAAAACGGTACCAAAAGGCAAAGCAGGATGGGCAGCTAAATGCTATTAGTTTACAGAGAAGCATCACTAGTGCATGTACAAGCCAGGCAAATGAAAACAAAGGAAGCACCATTTTTAAAGGGCACCTATGGTAAAAAAAAACTCCTTTTCCAGCTGTTTGGACAGACATATGTGTATGTATAGTGTATAGACTATCATATTGGGGTGATATAAACACACTCAGTCCTTTTTTTTTTTCAATTTAACAACATAAAAACGGTGGACCAAATGGAGTGGTTTTGAGACCGACCGCAACTTGACGTAGGAGTGCAGTCCCCCCACCCACTGAATTGATTGACAGCTGCGTATTAACATGTCTCTGTAGTAACGTGTGTATAATCATATCAACCAGACAGGACCAGGATGTGCAAACTAAGCAACCGTAAATAAAAGTCTGTTCAGTTCACTAGGATCATCAATCTTCATCAAAGAGAGAGTTTTACAAGTTTAAAATGTTTTAAAACAGTGCATGTGTGTAATAAATTACAGCGATTTACTTCAGATTTACTTCATCACCACAGCCGCATGTCAGAACAATTATAAAAGACGCTTCAATCTTGGTTTGTGGACGTTAAATCAGGTTTATTATGTACATTAACATAACAGATATCCATACAGCAGTGGATATTAACCTGTATCCTGTCACATTTGCGTGCAAACTCAGTACAAAGCAAAACGCTCGCTGTCTGTGTGTGTGCCTGTCAGCGTTGTGTGTGTGTGTGTATTTGTGTGTGTGCGTGAACTTTTTAATGACATTGTGTGTGCCTCATCCTTGCAACTCCACAACATGCATCAAATATTTATTGGTAAGATTCTTACTGTAGTTTTTCCTCACAAACGTTACGTGAGATCTTATTCCTTCATGTTTGTCTGTTGTCTGACGCAGCCGAGGGAGCCGCTGCCAGGCACGTGGAAATGGTGGGCTTGAAGGACTAGTCTTAAAGGTGCAGTACACAAAAAACGCTAGCTGATGCTAAATGCTACAAAGTAGAAACTTATGACAGGTATAATAAAAAATCTGATGGGTGTTTTAAGATGAAACTTTACAGACACATTCTGGAGACACAAATGAGTTATATTATATCTGGAAAAAGTGGTAACCTAGGTGCCCTTTAAATATACAACCGTAATAATATATACATATTGTGACGGAGGTCTATCCCATTCACCGAGGTCCTGGCACAAATCACAGGCAGCTGGCAGGCGCAATCAGGATGGGATCAGCGGCACCTGCGCCTCGTCAGCCCCACCGCATAAGAGAGAGGAGAGACGGCTTCATTCTGAGCTTGATCTCCCTCGTGAGCAGCAGCTAACGTCTCTCTCTCTCTCTCTCCCCCTTACAGACAGCGCCTGAGATCTCTGAGCACTTCATGCGGGAAGCACCGAACCTCCCGGACTTCATTCTCAGAGAGGACTGAACTGAACTTAAAGCCACCGCCTAGGAGAAAGGCACGAGCTAAGAAAAGCAAGGAGAAGACACACACACACTGCACTCACGGAGCACCTTTTTCAACCCCTTTCCGTTGTTATCCTTAATAAATCCACCCTCCGGGGATATTTTTGTTTAAAACCTTGTTGTGTGGTCCCTCTCCTGCGACAATATAATAATGAGCCAAGGTCGACCCAGGCTGAAACAAATCTTGTCGTCGTCTTGATGAACAGCCACAACAGCTACAACTTTACTTTGACAGTTTTCTCAAAAATGATGCCGAATTAATCTTTCTTTCATAAACCACACCCACCACAGGTACCCTTTTGGCAGTGGAAATGCTAGTCTGATAAAGATGACCCGTACCGTACCACTCAGTGGAAATGGGCCATAATGGTTGTATGTGTGTTGTGTTGTTAAGCATGTAAGATTTTATTGTAGGTTATGTATGCATGTATGTATTTTTGTTATTTTTATTTATTTACATAATAATCTATGTACTGAGATCTGTATACTGCATATGGCATACACGTATATGGCTGTCAAGCCTGGAATTATTCCTATGATATCTCTTTGACGGTGTATAGACCATCATATTGGGTATTCTCTTCCTAAACTATGATATTCTCTTCCTAAACTACTCTATTTAAACAGGTAAAATACATATCACTCTTAAATTTTGTTAAGATAACTTTAGAATAAAAATGAATAAATAGATTAGTTTAGCTTGTGTATATATATATATATATATATATATATATATATATATTGTGATTTTTTTGCAATAAAAATGACAGATTTTGTGAACTTGTGGACAATTTTGAGATTAAACACACACACATATATGTAAGATCTAAAACAGATCTGAAACAACAGGACTAAGCCAAAAGAAGGTTGTATAACTCTTATTTTTATAGATGTTACTTTCTGTCAGATTCTGTCAATGGCAGGGAAGCGTTTTCTCTCATTTCATTTATCGATTTGACGCACATCATAATACCAGTCATACATGTAACGCGCAAATAATGTCCTTCAATTTGGTCACACCCAGCAGTCATCATCCAACCAATTTCCATCATTGTAAGCTGCTTGCTGTTCTGTCTGTTCCATTGCTCTGTTTTTTAGATGTTTAATCACACTTTATTTTGCAGTGCGTCAAACGCACAAAACGCACAATTTGCGCCACAGATTGAATTGAATCTTTGCATTGACTTTACATGTAAATTACTCCCGCTTCATCTGCGTCTGCTTACTGCACAGGCTGCAAAACAATTCCCCCGCTCTCATGTAATGTAATGATTGTGAGGGCACAGGTGAGATGTCATTTTTTGAGACACTTAAATACATCACATGCGCTGCGTATGCAACGTCTATAAGTCATGCAAAACATTTAATTGCAAATTAACATAAATATAATTTGATTATATGGTTTGGAATTATATGTTTTATGAGATTAGTTACATTTCTGGTGATTAGTTTGCATTTAAATTGAGAATTTTGCAGGTTAGCAAAAATTTGCAACTTTTTGCTGATTTTGCATTTGATTCAACGATCGCGGAATCGTGAAAAAACTAGAGGGTCTGCAAAATGTTCCAGGTTGTGTAGTCTGATTGTGATCCTTTTGAAATGCAATCTAATCTAATTGCAAGTACTTGCTTTTTGGAATCTGATTAAAACTGCAATCTGACTGTAAACATTTTAAAACAACATAATTTAATTACAAGTAATGATTGTAATCTGAAAACATAATCCAGAATACATGTAATCAGCAACTGCTTAGCACTATAGAAACAGCATTCTGTGCAAGTAACTGTAGCTCAATCAGCTTGGCACAATTATGCATATCAAGAGCTTATAAAAAGTGTACCCTGAATGCAACATAAACTATGACAATTACCTGCCAAATACAGCTCAAATATGTAAAGGAGTGGGAAAAATTATAATTTCATTGTGAATCACCATGAGCTTTAACAGGTCACATCCAAGACTTAAATTAAGCAGAAATTCTGCGGCTAGGGGTTTTCAGCTTTAGTATAATTTGTCAAAATTGCTTCTAAAAAAGGAGTCTAATTCTGAATTGAAAAACCAGGGCATGAGACCTCCCGTGTGTTATGTTTTAGTCTTTGTGAGTAAAACCGCTAGGACATTTCTGGAGGTATAACATAAAAAAAAAGAAAAAAAAAGAAAGAAAACATCCACTCATTCCCTGCCAGCATCCAAAAGGCAAATCATAGCAACAAACTGAACACCACAAAGCCTGACAGTTAAAAAGTTCACTTTCTCTTTCCCTTAGGACAGCCGAACACCAGGATTACTACAGTTGGAACGTGTGCAGCAAAAAACGGACACCTGGAAGGGATTAGCTAATGATTACTGGAGTCAGATCAAACACATAGCGACTGGTTTAAGATGGGCCTTCTGCTATCGATCATCCTTCGTGTTCTTTACAGTGAAAACCATTTCAGCTGTTGGAGTACAGCTTTGAAATAAAGTCATTACTCTTTTGTGTCAGCATATTAAATAGTGTGACCATTTGTGCTCATGAGGGGGTTCTTTAAACCAAAGCATCCGAAAATCAAAGCAAAGCAGAGGACAAAGAACACAAAAACAGCCCCCCACCCAATCTCCACCCCTCCCCCCCATCGGCACATCAACCACTACGCACACTGCATCTCCTACAGTGGCACACAAGCATGGGAAGCTGTCAAACCTCCAACAAGATAAATGTCCTTTAGGCAAAGCAGAGGACACAATCAGTCATAATTAAATGTTTAGAAAGCTAAAGGAAATGGCCCGTTAAAAATGATTTCCAGACCGCTTTAGACATGCACTCAGTTGAATGGTGGTCTGAGCTGAGGGTCTTTGCTTGACCTTAATCAAAGTTCACACTGTGATGCGAACAGTGAGCGAATAAATAAATAAATAAATAAATAAATAAATAAATAAATAAATAAATAAATAAATATTGCACACTACCTGACAAAAGTCTAGTCACCTATCCACTTCTAGTTGATCATTTGGTATTTGAAGTTGCTTATATGAAAGGCAAAGGTCTCTAGATTACACTTTTTTTTTACCAAAATAAAACATGACCATGCCTTGATTTTTAATTATTTCATTAGTACAGTAAGGTCTGACTTTGCTTAGACACAAGTCTTATCACTTAACAAAAATAATGTACAGTATAGAATATAAAGTAATGGTGCAGTGGAAAAGAATAATTATTGTTGACTCTCATGAGCTTGGACGACTGGGAGTCTCTGCAATAGCTCAAATAACTTATTAATAAAGTCATCTGGAATGGCAAAGAAAGTTTTCTTGCAGGACTCCCAGAGTTCATCAAGATTCTTTGAGTTAATCTTTAATGCCTCCTCCTTCATCTTACCCCAGACATCCTCAATAATGTTCTTATCTGGTGACTTGGCTGGCCAATTCTGGAGCACCTTGACCTTCTTTGCTTTCATGAACTTTGATGTGGAGGCTGAAATTTGCCCTCTCCTGCGGTTTGTAATGTAATGGGCAGCACAAATGTCTTGATACCTCAAGGCTGTTGATGTTGCCATCAGCAAAAAGTACAAAATATATATTCTAAAGTCGGCTCCACAAAAGCTCCAAAAAAGCTAATTTATTAAATTAAAAAGGCTGACAAAACGTGTAACGTTTTGAGCACACGGCTCTTCATTAGACAATGTTCAGTAAGGTGCTCCTATCTGTACACTTCTGGATCACATGATCTCCAAGAAAAAAACGAAAAAATGAAGAAAAAAATACACATTTAGAAATTATACAACTCACAGACCGCAATACTATTATACATGGACATTCATACCATATAGTACCATTAAAACGTTTGTTACCTATGTCTTAATTTACTTGTATCTGTCGGATTTGCAGTAGACGTGATTTTAAACAACAATCACAGAGTTTATCAGATCGATTTAGAGAGCATCTGTATCTTAAAGGGTCACGAAACACCAAAACACATTTTTTTTAGATGAGATGCTGACAATCCCACGCTGCTATAAACACTATTAGGACACATATATTTTATTAAAAAGTGAAACTTGGTTTTTGCGTTATTTTGAGCAAATTTGTTCTTCCTGTTTAAAACAAATTTTTTAAGCTGCGTCACGGCAATTAGATACTTGTGTGTATTCCAGCATGGAGACTGGATGTCTGTACCTGGAAGTACATTGTGATGTGTGCAGCATCAATTCATGAGAAAGACTTGGTTTAAACCAATCAGTGCGCTCTATTGTGTATGTGGTGCAACTTTATTAATATGCATGATAGCTTCAAAGACGTTACCTGTTACAGTGACAGAGAGACACCACGTTGTGTTGCCAAAACAAGTAGAAGAACAGGAATTTGGAGACATGGGTCGTCAGTGTTGCGTTTATTAATGTGTTGCAACAAAGGTTTTGTTTTCATTTTCCTGCTATGAGAGCACAGCTGGACTCACGTGTGGAATACAGTGCACGCGACAGAAATGTGTTTGTAAGGAACATTTTTTACCCGAGAGCTTTTTGCATCTGGAAATTATGAAATCTGGTTTTGCCGCTCGTCTCCTTTTAAAAAAGACACGGCTCCAGTTTGTGCTGATTGTCCAGTCGCTAAAGATTTGGTAAGTATAAGTAATCAGTGCCCTTTGTTTGTTCATTCGTATGGCAAAGTTAGTTTGTATCGTCAGCAGTGCTCTTTCAGTTTTTAAAGACATACCTTAGTCAAAATGATTTAGTTACTAAGTTTACAGGTTGTTAATATCACTGCAATATTATAGTACAATATTATAGACTGAAAGATCCACTGTAAATGAAGCTCTCCGAATGTAAACATGTAAACACCGCAATCAAACCATTTCCGTTGTGTAGGATTTTCACCACATTTTGTGACAGGATAGTCTATACACACACGGCTTTCTGACACTACCTACCGAGTGTATCTAAGTTACTGAGAAATGCAGAGAATTTATTTCTCTCATTCGCCATGCGGTATCAAACATTCCATTAAAACTTTACTCTCCAGCAGTTCCTCGCTTCCAATATCTCGTTTGTCACGGGGGAAGTGCCAAACTGCAATTAAAGGTCGACAAATTAATAATTTGGCAAATATTTTGATTTCTAATGTCCATGTAAACACAGTCACTGTCTTTCTCCCCTGGGTCTGTGTGTTTGTTTTGCCTCTGTGAAAATCAGCGCGTGCCCAAATGGAAACTCCCATTTTTGCAAAACCTTCCCTCTTTCCCTCCCCCGACACTCCACCTAAACAGAGCTGGACACACCCACTTTCCTGAGTTTTTCCAAGCTAGAGGTGTGAAAACACCCGGCTGAGACAGGGGGGTTTCGTGGCACTTTAACAAATTGCTGTTACAATCTTTTGAATTTTCACTCTAGATACATTGTCTCCAAAATATTTAAATGAGGAGTTTGACATTCGTCCTTTTCTTTAATAATTGTGTAATTAGGTGTTTGGGTAAATGTTTTTTTTTTTATAGTTTAACAACCTCTTATACTGTATGTCACAGGATCAAGGAAATTGTCATTTCTCATTTCATGCCCCTTTTAAAAACTCACAATTACGACCCTGTGTTTGTTCTGTTCCACTGCATCCAAGGTGATTTTAAACACAAGAACCCATGGACCAGCCCCAAAGTTTTTGAAATCAAAATGTGATTGAGTCTTCATAGCAGGTGCAGAGTTTAAATTCGAGAGAAGAGAATAAGCTTGAATGAATTATTTGCCTCTAGTGCTACTAAAGCAAAGGTCAGCTCTGAATCATCAAAGCTATCGGACCATAAAATGTTCTCTTTTCTTTTTTTGTTCCATTCCTCTCTCTCCCTTTCTATCTCTCCCACTCTCCCTTTGTTTTGAAGCCTTCTCTCTCCAATTATCCCATTAGGTTTTGAATGGAACCATTTGCCAGTAAAGAACAAGTATTATGAAGATTTCTGAATGCACAGCCTTTTCTTGCTTTTTCCAACCTAGCAACCAACCGAAAAGTAAAACCCTATAAAACCAGTACCCCTTATTTAAGCAGTAAAACAACAGATTAACATTCCTCTAAATGCGTGTGCATTAACGTCCACATTTATCATAACATTCCAAAACAATGCTAGAGTTTTAGGAAGATAAAGGCTAAGCTCATTAATAATAGACGACCAATTCCAATTAAATGTTGGATAGGGAGCCTTCAGCTGCTCCGAGTGAAAGTACAAATTGTTTTAACCTCGGAAAGAAAAAAAAGGTTGAATGACAGCGTGAATCCAGAAATGAGCTCATGACCCTTGCTAATGGGAGACACTGGTGATATATTCATCTTCTGAGGAATGGAAGTGAGAAAAGGAATGTCACAATGGCCACCCTGTCACATCGCTATCAGCAGATTAGTCTGATGGCTTATGGTCACTTTGTCTGATCCCAGCCAGCTGAAGTCTAATGACCTGTATCAGAGTTTTTTTTTTAAGTGCTTTGAAGTTTCATTGAGTAAGGGTGGTCTTTTTTATCATTTCAATAGGACTTCATGATACCATCACTATATGGAGTTGGAGTAGTGGTCTATATGCATGTGGGTTAAATAATAATAATAATAATAATAATAATAATAATACATTTTATTTAAAGGCGCCTTTCTGGCAACTCAAGGACACTGAGCAGTAAAACAAGAGCAATAAAACAACAAGAAAATAACATAAGAAGTAAACACAATAGGGCAGGTACAATTAAGTATTAAAAGCCATCTTAAATAGGTAGGTTTTGAGTTTGGCTTTGAAAAATGTGAGGGAGTCAATGGTTCTGATGGCAGGTGGTAGTGAGTTCCAAAGCTGGGGAGCAGAGCGGCTGAAGGCTCTATTGCCAATGGATGATAGACGAGCAGAGGGAACAGACAAGTGGAGGGAGGAAGAAGATCTCAGGGTGCGAGAGAGAGCAGCAATGTGGATGAGGGCAGACAAATATGGAGGGGCGAGATTGTGGATGGCTTTGAATGTTAAAATCAAAATTTTTAAATCAATTCGAAATTGAACAGGTAACCAGTGAAGCTGGTGCAGGACAGGGGTGATGTGATGAGAAGAAGGGGTTTTGGTGATGATACGGGCAGCTGAATTCTGGACCAACTGAAGCTTACGGAGGGATTTATGAGTGAGACCAAAGAGAAAAGAGTTGCAGTAATCTATACGAGATGTGACAAGGCTATGGACAAGAACAGCAGTGGCATGCGGGGTGAGAGAAGGGCGGAGACGGTTAATATTGCGTAGGTGGAAGTAAGCAGACCGGGTGATGTTATTGATGTGAGAAACAAAAGATAGGGTGCTATCGAGGATGACACCCAGACTCTTGACCTGTTTAGAGGGATAAATGGAACAGTCGTCAATAGAAAGAGAAAAGCTGTCAGTTTTGGAGAGTGTTGATTTGGTACCAACAAGCAAAACCTCAGTTTTTGAACTATTTAATTTGAGAAAGTTAAGAGAGAGCCAAGATTTAATTTTTGCTAAGCAGACTGTAAGGGATGAAGGTGGAAAACAAGAAGAGGGTTTGCCAGAGAGGTAGAGCTGGGTGTCATCCGCATAGCAGTGGAACTGTATTGTAGAAAGGTTCTTTGTTGTGGGAAGAAGAAGACAGAGTCGGCGATAAGGTAAGTGTAAAGTTTATTTTTAAATTGTAATGGCACTCGTTTTAGCTGTGTGCAGTCGCTCAGCTCTCTCTCTCTCTCTCTCTCTCTCGACTGGTCTCTCCCGCTCCCTTAAGATGGTGTCTCTCCAGCCCAATCACTAGAGAAAACAGGTGTTATTATTTATTTCTGATTGGGCCACTGACCAGCCGTCAGTGTCTCCACTCGCTCTCCCATCTTTCTGGGTGTTCGGACACGCTCTCTCCACCACATACCCCCACCGCCCATCTCAGGCTGGGCAGCCGTCCGGCCTGCAGCCCCATCTCCCCCTCCCGCCCGGGAGAGGAAGTCAGCCACAACCATCTGTGCCCCCGGTCTGTGGACCACCTTGAATTTAAATGGCTGTAGTTCGAGATACCAACTGGTGATCCGCGCGTTGGTATCCTTCATGCGGTGGAGCCACTGGAGTGGAGCATGGTCCGAACAGAGGACAAATTCTCGGCCCAGGAGATAATAGCGGAGGGTGAGGACAGCCCACCGTATTGCCAAACATTCTCTCTCTATGGTGCTGTATTTAGCATCTCGATTGGACAGTTTTCGGCTAATATACAGCACCGGGCGCTCCTCAACCTCAACCTCCTGGGAGAGAACTGCCCTCATACCCCGTTCAGATGCATCTGTTTGTAAAAGAAAGGGGAGAGCAAAGTTAGGAGCGTGCAATAGCGGCCCCCCGCAAAGTGCAGCCTTAACCTTGGTAAAGGCCTGTTGGCACTGCTCCGACCATTGGACAGTATCTGGTTCCCCTTTTTTAGTAAGATCAGTTAAGGGAGCTGGCGAGGTTTGAATAATTTGGTATAAACTGTCTGTAATATCCCGCCAGACCCAAAAACTGTCTCACCTCCATTTTGGTCTTGGGTCTTGGGCAGGTTGCAATAGCTGCAGTTTTATCAATTTGGGGCTGCACCTGCCCATGACCCAAGTGGAAGCCCAGATACCTCACATCCACACGCCCAATCGCGCACTTTCTCGGGTTGGCCGTAAACCCGGCCCGCCTCAGCGCCGCTAACATCGCCCGCACATGTTGCATATGCCGCTGCCAATCATTACTGTATATGATTAGATCATCCAAATAAACAGCGGCATATGCCGAGTGACGGGCCAGTATTTTATTCATCAGGTGCTGGAACGTGGCCGGTGCCCCAAACAACCTGAACGGAAGCGTCATGAATTGGTGTAAGCCGAACAGCATCGTGAAGGCCGTTTTTTCTCTGGATAAAGGAGATAAGGGAATCTGCCAAAAACCCTTTGTCAGATTCAATGTTAAATAATAGCGAGCAGCGCCTAACCGGTTGAGCAACTCGTCAACCCGCGGCATTGGATATGCTTCGAATTTCGACACAGTGTTTAGTTTGCGATAATCCACACAGAACCGGACCGACCCGTCCGTCTTGGGTACCAGAACGATCGGGCTGGCCCAGTCACTGTGGAATTCTTCTACTACTCCCATTTCCAGCATCTTTCTCAATTCTTCCTGGACCACTTTTTTTGTGTTCAGTCAAACGATATGGTCGAGTTCTAATGACCACGCCCGGTTCTGTCTCGATGTGGTGCTGAATTAAGTTGGTGCGACCAGGCAAGGGGGAGAACACGTCTGTAAAATCGGTTTGGAGAAGTCGGATGTCAGTGAGCTGTGCGGGCGAAAGATGGTCACCTCCGGTGATCAAAGGGGTTGGCCTATTTCAGCTTACACTCTCTGGTCCCAGATCATCCTCGCTGGTAACCAGTGATGCCAGCATCACCTCCTCCGCCTCCCTCCACTGTTTTAACAAATTAACATGATCCTCGTCCTCGTGAACGAATTTGCGGATCATGGATTTAAGCGTGTGATTAAATCGTTCCACCAAGCCATCGGTTTGTGGGTAATAGACGCTTGTGCGATTCAATTTAATGCCCAATAAATTGAAAAGTTTGCGCAATGTGCGTGACATGAATGCGGTGCCTTGATCGGTGAGGATCTCTTTGGGGATCCCCACCCGGGAGATCATAGTAAACAGGGCTTCCGCAACACTCTTTGCCGAGATGTTACGAATCACTACTGCTTCCGGGTACCGCGTTGCATAATCCACTAGGACTAATGCAAACCGGTGCCTGCGTGCGGATCGCTCCAATGGCCCGATGAGATCCATACCAATTCTCTCGAAGGGGATCTCCATAATTGGTAAAGAGCACAATGGCGCTTTTGGGGTGGCCGGTGGGTTCACCAGCTGATATTCATGCGTGCAGCGCACCATCTGCTGACATCACCGTGAATGCACGGCCAAAAGAATCGGGTCATGAGGCGATTTAATGTGGCCGCTTGACCTAAATGTCCGGCCATGAGATTAAAGTGAGCCGCCTGGAAAAGCATTTCCCGACGGCTATTTGGTATTAATAATTGGGTTGTATCTTCCTTTGTTTGAGTGTCTTGGGTCACTCAATACACCCTGTCATTAATAATCGTGAAATATGGATAGGAGAGGGGCCAATCAGGCTGGAGGTTTCTCCCATCAATAACTTGCACTCTTTCAAGTGCATGTCTCAGCGTGTCGTCACGCAACTGCTCTAGGGGAAAGTCTTTGCACCGGGAAATTACCAGCCCTTCCCCTGAGTCATCGCGTGACGTCACTGCTTGGGATTCCTCCAGCTGAGCGACCCGCCCCCTATCCAGCGAGCCTTTTTTCCAAGACACACCCGCGCTTAAGATTCCCAATAATTTGTTAAAATCAGGCCAATTTGTTCCCAGGATTAGCGGGTGTTTGAGGTGTGGGTTAACCGCTACCTTCACATTATGCTTTTTTTCCCTGAATTGGATTCTCATAACTGTTAGCGGATAGTGTCTTACCTCCCCGTGCACACACCTCACCTGAACCGTGCGGTTCTTATCCAAAGCCGAATGTTGCACCAGGCCTGGGTGGATAGAGTTTGGTTACATCCTGAATCCACCAAGGCCTGATATGTATCCTCCTTAATACTCACTGGTATCTGGTACAGTCCATTGTGACCGGGGGCCACGGTTGGCGCATCGGGCAGGCGGATCAATGCACCCACCTCCATAGCGCAGCAGTCTTCTGGTGGTGCATGATCCTCCCCCTGCAATCCAGGACCAACCGATTGGGCCGGAGAGAGACCTGTCAGTGATTGGGCACCGCCCATGGCTCTTGGCTCCCCCTCTCTGTCCCGATAGGCGCCCCATCGAGGCGTGACGCGCTGTAGGTCCGGGCCTGGGATTCGCTTTCTAGGAGCCGGAGTGGGCGGTCCCCTCGACCTGGGCCTGGGAGTGGGAGAAAAGAGAGAAAGAGGAGGGACGGGGGAGAGAGGGAGGTTACTTCGCCAACCCTGGACCTCGCTACCAGGTGATCCTTCGCCAGCTGGATGGCCTTTTCCAGGTCGGCTGGCCGGTGGCACTGGACCCACAATAAACTGCTCCAGCACTACGGCATCTACGACCTGGGCGATGGTTCGGTCATCCTGTACCAGCCATCTGCGGCAGGCGTCACGGAGCTGCTGGGCAAATACAAAGGGCCCGCTGAAGGATTGCTCGCTTTAGGTGAGCATAGTCCAGGAGATCCTCGGCCGGTAGCTGCTGTGCGGCGGTCTGGGCTTCGCCTGACAGCAGCGGGATGACTCTCACTGGCCAATCAGCCCGCTGCCACTCACATGCCTCCGCCATTTTTTCGAACAGATCGAGGAATACTTCTGGATCGTCTAGTGGCCCCATTTTGTGTAATGTAATAAGAGGGTGAGTGGCCGATGTTGCTGCCCCGGACAAGCTCGCGGTCCTCGCGCTGGGCCCCCATCAGGACACGGAAGCGCTCCTCCTGCTCGGCCCTTATGTCCAGAATCTCCTGGTGTTGTTCACGGTGGAGAACCGCGAGCGCCTGGATCACCTCCGCAAACGGACTGGTCCACAGAGCGGTCATCTTTGCAGCGAGGTCTCTTCTTCTTCCCGGGTATCGGCACCACTGTAGAAAGGTTCTTTCTTGTGGGAAGAAGAAGACAGAGTCGGCGATAAGGTAAGTGTTAAGTTTATTTTTAAATTTAAATGGCACTCATGTTAGCTGTGTGCAGTCGTTCAGCTCTCTTTCTCTCGACTGGTCTCTCCCGTTCCCTTAAGACGGGCCACTGACCAGCCGCCGGTGTCTCCACTCGCTCTCCCATCTTTCTGGGTGTTCGGCCACGCTCTCTTCACCACATGTAAGTTATATTTACGAAGAATATTACCAAGTGGAAGGAGATAGATGATAAAGAGCAGGGGCCCCCAGGACTGAGCCCTGGGGTACACCCGAAGATACTGTGGAATGTTGAGAAGTGAATGATTTGAGTTGAATGAACTAAGTGCGGCCAAAAAGATAAGATTTGAACCAGTCAAGTGGGACACTGGTGATGCCAAGAGAAGGTAGTCTATTGATGAGGGTGGTGTGACAAATGGTGTCAAAGGCCGCACTCAGGTCGAGGAGGATAAGAACAGATATTAGTCCAGAATCAGCTGCCATAAGAAGGTCATTAGTAATTTTAATAAGAGCAGTTTCCGTGCTGTCGAGTGGGCGAAAACCGGACTGGAACGGTTCCTACAGGTTGTTCTGAGATAAGTGGGTTTGGAGTTTTGTTGCTACAATTTTTCAAGGATTTTAGAAATATATGGTAAGTTAGAAATGGGTCGTAAGTTATTAAAATTCAATGGGTCTGAACCAGGTTTTTTGAGTATAAACATCTAATAGACATCTAAATGTACATAGCTTGACTAAAACAAGGCTAAACTTGGGCTGTCAATGAAAATCTAATAGACATCTAGCCCAAAACTAGACTAGTCATCAAATAGACAGATCAAACAGACTTTGTGTAGTCATTCATTTTTGTTTATTTGATGACTAGTCTAGTTTTGGCCTATTCTTAGACATCTATTAGATTTTCACTGACAGCCCAAATTTAGCCTTGTTTTAGGCAAGACGATTGTGTTTAGATGTGTATTAGACATTTATTAGACATCTGTTAAAAACAAACCAATGCTTGCTGGGTTATAATACCTAATGGCCTGGTATTATCATGAGGAACCATGAAATTGTTTTTTATTGTCTTCCTCTGAATAGGCAATTTATTGTGGAATGTTGTGAATTGCTGTTGTGAATTATATCTCTTTGCGATAACATTTAAATATAAAAATATAAGGTTTTACTAAGATATATTGTTAATGATTGGATGGATGTCGGCCCAATTGGGTAGCTTTACTTGGACAAAGCTAAATTAAGACCTTTTTTATGATTTAAGATTTTACAATACAATATTTCAGTAAATTTAAGACTTTGTAAGGCCTAACATTTAGTTTTTTTTAAATTTAAGACATTTTAAGACTTTCTTTAAGACCCTTCAGAAGAGAAACTGAGAATATAAAATTCTTAACAGCCGGCAATTTAAATAATGGAAGATGTATCCTAGACTGTAAAACAGAAGTTACATAGAGATATCAGAGATGTGTTTTAAAATAAACAGATCAAATCAGAGAACCAGAGCCGGGCTAGGAGAGAAATTTAGGCCAAAAAAAATCTAACTTTCATCCAGTTCATTCCATGCATCTAAAAACATTTTTAGGTCATATTATATTATATTATATTATATTATATTATATTATATTATATTAT
>CAIGQZ010001108.1:28812492-28823934 GCA_903798205.1 Danio tinwini
TTATATTATATTATATTATATTATATTATATTATATTATATTATATTGTATTATATTATATATTATTATATTATATTATATTATATTATACTATATTATATCATATTATATTATATTGTATTATTATATTATGTTATATTATATTATATTATATTATATTATATTATATTATATTATATTATATTATATTATATTATATTATATTATATTATATTATATTAGTCATTCATTCTTTTTCTTTTCGGCTCAGTCCCTTTATTAATGTGGGGTCGCCACATACCACCAACTTATCCAGCATATGTTTTACACAGCGAATGATGCCCTTCCAGCTGCAACCCATCACTGGGAAACATCTATTCACACTCATACACACACACACACACACACACACACACACACACACACACACACACTCATTCACTACGGACAATTTGGCTAACCTAATTCACCTATAGCACATGTCATGACTGTGGAGGAAACCCACACGAACATGGGGAGAAAATGCTAACTTCACACAGTAATGCGTACTGACCCAGCCGAGGCTCAAACCAGCGACCTTCTTGCTATGAGGCAATCGTGCGACCCATTGTGCCACTGTGCAGCCCTCTATATTATATTATATTATACTATATTATGGTATATTATATTATATTATATTATATTATATTATATATTTTAAATTACTGAATTTGAATGTAGTTGCCTCACAGCAAGAAGGTCTCTGGTTCGAGCCTCGGCTGGGTCAGTTGGCATTTTTTGTGCGAAGTTTGCATGTTCTCCCCATGTTGGCATGGGTTTCCTCTGGGTGCTCCGGTTTCCCCCACAGTTCAAAGACATGCACTATAGGTGCATCTAAATTGTCTGTAGTGTATGTGTGTGAAAGAGTGTTTCCCAGTGATGGGTTGCAGCTAGAAGGACATCCACTGTGTCAACATATGCTGGATAAGTTGGCAGTTCATTGCACTGTGGTTAATAAAGGGACAAAGTCGAAAAGAAAATGAATGAATGCATGAATTTGTATTGCACATGGTATGGCCATAACATATAAACCTAAAAAGGTTTAAAATTTGTATAAATATTACATTAGGACAATGAGTGTGTTCTTGTTAATTAAATACCCAATAGCATATTATTATTAAAGTAGTATATCATGTATTGTATTATATAATTTTATACAAATACAATTTTCCTCTTTCTGTCAGTAAATCTGTGTGACCACCACTCCAAAGCAAGTACCAGAGGTCCAGTAAGTATTGCTGTAGCTGAGAGACCTTCAAGTGTGAAGGACTATACTCTGCAAGTACCATAGGTTGGGTTATAACTAAAAGGGTTACAGATGCAGCTACTAAGAATGTGCATATACTTACAGAATTATTGTTGTGAAAATGTACATCAATAATAGCAGTTTTGTTATTACTGCAAGAGTTAGGTTTAGGATTGTGGTAGGTGTAAACATGAATAAAACACAACAGGTTACCGTTAGGGGTAGGTTTAGCTTTGGGGTAGGTGTAGATGTTAATGTAGACGTCAAATAGAGCTCAAGTCACACCCATTAAAATCTGACTTTGACCCCTTTTTTTTATTTACCTAACTCCCTTGATGTGTAAAACCAAGAGATTTTTATTTTGTATTTTAGTTATTTTTAGACATTGTTGCATTGTTATGACTTTGTTTGTTATATAATGTGAAATATGTTTCCAAAATTACTGTTTGTAAAATCATGTTTCCTCTAAGTGTTCAAATCAAATCTATTGATTGTGCTCTGGATGATTTCACACAAGGTTGTGCAGGCTGTGTAAGTAGAGACAGGTTTATAGTTTTGAAAGATATGCAGCTGAAATGTATATCATTGAGTTAGCTCTTTCATTTTGTAGCCTCAAGGGTCATGTTTTCTTCAAGCTCCCCAAACTTGTTTGAAAAAAACTAAACAATTAGAGTAATTTTAACTGAATGCTTTTTGGTTATGTATTAAATATATTCAAATGTATTTTATTGATTTGGTATTGCTTGTCATTAGTTAACTTACTGTATTTGTTAGTGCAGTAAGAATCACAGAAATGTTGGCAGATTTTTTTTTCACCCTTGAACAAACATTACAGTCAAATTGTGAAATGAAGCAAATAATTCAGTAATCCTGTTCTCAAGTTTTAATATTAATTTCCCTCATATGCTATTTAACTTCAGAGTCAATTATTCAAACAACGAATAATGCTATTTAAAGCTAATTAGTTAAGTTCCTTTATGCAGTTGCACACATCATAGATGTTTAAGGTGCCTGAAAATCCATTTTTTAATCATGGCTGAGTGCTTTAGTTTTGAGAAGTATAGTTCGGGTCAAATTTAATGTTTATGATAAATGTCATCTTTGACAAAAAAAAAAAAAGTTGTAGCTGTAATTTGTGGGCGATAAGTACATACCCTGTAAAATATACAGTATTTTCATCTTAAAGGGCACCTATGATGAAAATCAAGTTTTGTAAGCTGTTTGGACAGAACTGTGTTATAGTGTGTTCACAGTAATATTGGACTGATAGAAACACAATGAGTCTCTTTTATTTCCTGAGGTTAAAATTTGACCCAAATCACAATGATTTTGAGGCCCACCACAACGTGATATAGAAGTGCAGTTTTCCCCACCCACTGAATTGATTGACAGGCACCATGTTTCTGAAGTGAAGTTTCACAAACTAATTTCGAGAGGAGCATGTGATATGATTGAGCACGTCTGGCTTCTCATCTGTAATCAGTAATAATCCAATCAGAACGATCCAAGCTTACTATATATGGATCATTTTCTCCCTACTGCTCTATCTTCGTTTTGGAAGAACCTCCCCCTTCCACCCCATCTCCTCCTTTTCCTCCCTTTTTCTAAGGGGAGCTCTCGAGACCAACCTGATCTCGGATCCCCTGATATGCTTATTGACCGGGCGGGAGCCTTGAGCTCAAGTATCTCCGAGCTCAGGGTTCTCTCCCGGGACAGCATGCCAAACCTGCTTAAATGCTAAGCATATCTAAGTGGGAACTCTTGAAATAACATTTATACACGTTCACAGAACATTTTTTTGAAAATTAACTTTCATATTTTTCAACTCTGTTTCAACTATAAGTTTTATAAGTTAAAAATGTTTAAAACAGAGCATGTTTATAATAAAGAAAGTGAAATTGCTATACAATTCTTAAACAGTATAATCACCATGGCCACATGGTATCAGTAAACATGCATATATGCGTGTAAGTGTGTGTGTGTGTGTGTGTACTGCAAAAAGCATTTGTGTGTGACTCATCATCGTTTCAGAAAGGCTTGAATAAACTCCACCACAAATGCATCGAAGAAACTTACTTGACATTTTTGACTAATGAGCTGCATTTCAGCTTCATCCATGTCTGTCCCTGTCATTGACTGCTGTTTATCTGACAAAACACGAGAAGCAGACATGCAAGTGGGAGCGGTGGGTGGGGAGAAGCAGTTCATTAGGACTTAAAGCCACAGGCTACAAAAAACAGCTACAATGTATTCAGACACCAAATTGAGCAGATTCTGGAGGCTATAATAAATAATCTGATGATTAATTTGAGCTGAAACTTTACAGACACATTCTGGAGACACCAATGGCCTATCTTACATCTTGTAAAAGGTATAAGTACATGCCCTTTGCAGAAAATTACTTACTCTGCTGCTTATCCAATTTTTACCCATTTACAGAAATTGTGATAGTAGATTTTTTTAATATATATATACAGTTGAAGTCAGAATTAGTAGACCCCTAAACTATTACCCCCCTGCTTATTTTTTTCCCCAATTTCTGTTTAATTGAGATACTATTTTTTCACCACATTTATTAACATAATAGTTTTAATAACTCATTTCTAATAACTGATTTATTTTATCTTTGCCATGATGACAGTAAATAATATTTTACTAGATATTTTTCAAGACACTTCTATACAGCTTAAAGTGACATTTAAAGGCTTAACTAGGTTAATTAGGTTAACTAGGCAGGTTAGTGTAATTAGGCAAGTTATTGTATAATGATGGTTTGTTTTGAAAACTATCAGAAAAAATATAGCTTAAAGGGGCTAATAATTTTGACCATAAAATGTTTTTCAAAAAAATAATTAAAACTGCTTTTAATCTAGCCGAAATAAAACAAATAAGACTTTCTCCACAAGAAAAAACATTGTCAGACATACTGTGAAAATTTCCTTGCTCTGTTAAACATAATTTTGGAAAAAGAAAAAATATATATATAAAAAAAAATAAATCAAAGAGGGGCTAATAATTCTAGTGTAGTGAGGCTTTCTTTTTTGTGCACAATTCTCTTGTAGCAAACTCACGATAAGATGGGCGTGGTCAAGAATATTGTGGCTGAAGTCAACAGAGGACCATCATTTCAAACGCAGAAGCAAATCTCAGACTTGACTATTACCAAAAGATTTTTATTTATTTTTTTTACAGTGGATTAACACAGATTTTAAAGAGCCATGAAACCCCTCTCTCTCAGCAGGGTGCTTTCACACCTTTGAAAAATGTAAGGAAAGCGGTGTGTCAAGCTTTATTTAGGTGGGAGCGTCCATCAGCGAAAGAGGTAAGGGTTTGCATGAAAAGGGGTGTTTCATTACGTGCATTAAAAAGCTAATTTGCACATCGGGAACCCAAACACAGACATGGGAGATGAACATCGATTTGGAGAGCAGCATTTACAGTGGATCTAAGAGCTGTGTGGAAGTGGAGGATTTCTCTCCACCAGATTCCCCTCCGTCACATTATCTGGTTGATGATAATGCAGGTCCACAGCACCTTTCAACACAAACACACCCATGAATGTGAAGATGCTTCTGATGAGGCGAATATTGAAATTTCGCAATGGTTAATATTCCAGACTGTATTTGTTGAAATAAAAAAATAACTAATAAATACACCATTGTGCCTGCCACAAATATGCATTGCACTGAAAAAATGGACTGTTGTAATCGTAAAACAGGTATACTTGTGTACTTAGAAACTTCTGTCATTTAACTCAGTTATGTCTTAAAAAACTGAAAGAGTACTTTTGTTGATACTATATCTAACTTTGCTGTCTGAATATTGTAGGGCATTCAGAACCTATAATCGATCTCATTCTTTCAGGTAGATTTTTTCAATTACTTTCCCTACTGCATGTGGAGTCACATGACCTTGCTTTGTTAAGGCTGATTTCTACAGTACTTCTTGTTAGACATATGGGTCACACTTTACAATAAGGTTCATTAATTAATGTTAATTAATGCATTTACTAACATAAACAAACAATGACCAATACATTTACTACAGTATTTGTTTGTTACTTAACGTTAGTAAATTAAAATACAGTTGCTCATTGTTAGTTCATGTTAACTCACGGTGCTTTAGCTAATGTTAACAAGCATGAACTTGGATGTTAATAATGCATTAGTAAATGTTCAATTATGATTAATAAATGCTGTACAAGTGTTGATCATGATTAGTTCATGTTAGTAAATGCAATAACTAATGAACCTTATTGTAAAGTGTTACCGACATTTGCACTACATTAACAATGATTGGAAGCTGTGTCAGTGATGCATTGAGACAGCTTATTTCCATTACAATAAAATTATCATTTACATTAAAATATTTGTTTACAATAGATTTAAGAAATGCACTGTTTAAAATATTATTTACATGATATACTAGAGTTATTTCATTTAGAAAAGATACTGCTTATTTTCTACTTTTAATATGAAAAACATGGCAAATAATTAATGTTGTTCCCAAAAGTGCAAGTTTTTTTTCTTTGTTTTACTCTTTATAAAAAAAAATCACCATTTGTTTTAGGAAATATGTGCTTAAATTGCAGTTGTTCAGCGTTAATGATCAATAAATAATCATAGATAGTAGTGTGTGTTTTCTTCGATTATTTTAAAATCAAGTAATGCACCCTTCATTCAAAAATCTCTCACTTGTAATATGTGAGCATATTTACTGTACAAGGCCTGTCAGTGACATAAATAATTGTTCCCCAAATGGCCCAGTCCTAAGTGATATTATTGTAAACAGTAATTATTCACTTTAAGGTGTCTTTAAAAACTGAAAGAGTACTGCTGACGATATTAACTAACTTTGCCATCTTCAAAAAGCTCTCAGGTAAAGAATGTTCCTTACAAACATATTTTTGTGGCGTTTTAGCAGACCACTGTAATCCAACTGCTTGGGTCCTCACGCCAGCTGTGCTCTCATTACAGGGAAATGGAAACAAAAGCTTTGTTGGGGCACATTTAAAAACAGAACACTGATGACCCATGTCCCCAAACAATTCTTCTTCTACTTCTTCCACTTGTTTTAATTACTTTTGGCAACACAACGTGGCATTTCTCTGAATACTGCAACAGGTAAAAAGAGTCTTTGGAGCTATATCATGAATATTAATGAAGTTGCATCTCATTTACAATAGAGTGCGCTGATTGGTTTGAACCAGTCTTTCTCATAAATTAATGCTAAAAACTCAAAGACATAATTTTGTACTAGCCGGTACAGACACACAATCTCCATGCTGGAATTTACACAATTATCTCATCGCCGTGATGTAGCTTCAAAATTTATTTTTAAACTGGAAAGACGAATTTGCTCTAAACAATGTATAAAACATATATATGACTGACAACATCTCAAACAATGTGTTGTGGTGTTTTGTGACCCTTTTAAACAAGTTTGCACTACTTTTGATGAAAAATGCTAACAGTTACTTTTTCGGATTAAAATTTAATTCCTCATATTGTGCAATATATTCATAAAATCGTATAGTTTCCTTCTTTTAAATGTAGAATATATTCAAATATATTTATTATCTATCTATATATTCAGTATGTCAAAAATATCAGTGGCTGTTTCTCACTTGCAAAGTCTTCTCTCTTGTTAAGCCAAGGGTTAAATATGTTCTCCCCTCAAGGCTGGATATATCTGCATGCCTCATGTGAATAGATCCAACTCTAAATTGGTGCGGGTATTATAGAACCGAGATGTACCTTTACAAATGTATAAATTATTGATAGTCTTGGAAGGGGACACAGCAACTTTGTACTGACCTTCAATGTGCTAAAATTGGGTTTTAAGGGCCTACATCTCTCCTTTTAATTCTTTTCTTTGCCAAAAGAAGGTCAGTAGAACCAGTATATAGTAATTAGCAAAACCCATACCCTTGTGAAGGTCACTTAAGCAGAAAATTATTTCACTATGTCCCGCTTGCTGAAATCTCTTGTCAGATATCCTGTATCCTATTATAGGTTTCAAACCCAATTGTTTCAGCAGGCAGGTGAGTGGAGAAATATTGTACTGATTTATTTGACACACTGTGGACATGTTTGTCATCCAAGTGCCCTCAAAGCACACAACAGAGGACAATGAATCGCAAATGCGCTCATCTTCTCAGTAACTTTTCACCTGAAAATTTAAGCCATATCACATGCCTCATACTTTTCCCTATTTCGTTATATCTGATGCTGTCAATCTTTCTTTCCACTGCGCAATCTCACATCGATTGAGTGTCCACAGATGGCAGTCCCCTCTGGGTTTGAGCCCGCATCTCCACAGGCTTTGCCTTCACTGCACCAAGAAATCAATTTGCCACTAATGCAGAACTCAAGCAGGTGACAGATTCAGAGAGAGGGCCACCCTTCCATAAGAGGTGCACTTATTTAATCCTCTATGTGATCCACACCACTGCCTGTATATCTGCCGGAATGATCTCAGGAAAGAGGACATGGTTGCCAACTTTTCCAGATCCCATTTAGACATTTGAAATGTATTCAGACATTTGACAAGCATATCAAATTGTTAGAAAAACTGACTGAGCAGGAACTGTTTGCTTCTACAATGACTAAAGTGGATGCCTAAAATGCACTGCACACAAACAATAAAGGCTGCCACTTTATACTTTCGAGAGTCTGCCCTCGGTTTAGAATACATTCTTGAAATCCTACACAAAGTGCAGCACATTGGGCTTTGTTGCACGGGGCAAACTCATCTCTAAAACTTTGAAGTAGCTTTAATTCAGTATTCTGGCACTTTAGATGTCTCTTTGAAGGTCCCTAGCTTTCCATTTTATTCACCACAGGGGAGAAAAATCACTAAATGACTGGAATCTTGAAAAGGCTCTGGACTGATGTGCATCTCTTCTCACAGAGTTTCACAAGTCCAACTCACGATTCAAAAGCCCTTTAAGCCTTTTTAACAAAAACACTTTTATTTGCTTTTAAGCTGGATTCTCTTAGTCTCGGTGGTATAATAATGCTAGGCTAGAAGCCAGTTAAGCGTGGAGAAGTCGACAGCGTGAAATAAAGTAAAAAAAATAAAACATAGATCTCTTGTAGCATGATATGCATGCAGTCTGAGATGTCAGTACAATACCAAATATAATGAAAAAATATGTACAATTAAAATTGATTTTATAGTTTGGCAAGAATTTGAATTTGAACATTAAGAAAAGCATAGAAAGCATCAGAAAAATACTTTTAAACTAAATATTAGAAATCCATGCAGTTCAAGAGAAGGAACGCAGAATAATACGGATAAAGCTGCATAGTTACATTTCATTTTGATGGTTCCTTTTAAATCCAAATTATACACCTAAGAATACACACAGTAAAACACAGGTTTCAGAGATTTATAAATAGCTTTTTTTTTAGTTTTCTTAGTTTTTTTTTAATGATTGGTAAATTATTTCCAGAAATGACTTGTAACATCAGTACATTCAGTACGTTGATGCATTTCTGCTATGTGTAAACAGCACATATTCGAATTCACCAGTAACGTCATTCTGGTCATTTTATAGCAATTTGCTTGTATTACTGTGCGAATTAGTGTTGGGCGATATACAAAATTTTCAGATCGCCATATTGTCACCCTGTGAGATCGCCGATACACAATACTATCACATGGGGGTGCGGCAGTGTTATGTTTATTTATATATATTATTTTATTATTATATGTAACCATATCTAAACATATTTAATAACCTTTCAGCTGATTTTTTTTACTTATTTAATAACCCACTGCATTTGCATTACGTTTGATCTTGGATAATAATTCAACCAACGCAAATTGCTGCGCTCTTACAGTTAAATAGGCACTGAGACTGAGACAGGATTTGATTGTGACTTCGGTTTCATGCCTTTTTCCACAGCTGCGGGACTGCCGCAAAATGGATAAAATATACATGGATGAAAGCAAATTAAATGATATTTGTCTACGCATGGAAGAAACAAAGATGCATTAAGGTCCTTTCAGACAGGAGGCAGATGGAGGACTTGCCGCTCGCATGTGACGGTGAAGTTTTCCATGTTTTTGTTCAGTGAGCGTGGCGCGACTTCAGGACTGATGATCATCACAAAAGTAATCATCAACAGTGTCACATTTGTATTTGCTAAGATCTAACACAATGTTGCGCTTGGCATATGTGTTTATTGTTTTCTGATATAAGAAATTGTTTCATTTTAGACATGGCTATGGCGAGTCGGCAATAGCTCTAATATTAAAAAGCCTGTTTGACCTACAAAACGTTTCATTGAGCTCAGTAAACTGTTCTTTGATTAGTTAATAATAATCTGTTCAATAATTTGTTAAAACCAAAATGAATGGTAAAATACAGATTGTAATTTAATTTAATATAGGCTAGTTTAAATAAATAAAAACATATGTATTTAATAGCCTATATAAATAAATTTAAGCCTAATATACTTTTTTAAATAAAATAAATAGGCTAGGCGACGCAGTGGAGCAATAGGTAGTGCTGTCGCCTCACAGCAAGAATGTCACTGGGTCGCAGGTTCGAACCTTGGCTGGGCTAGGTCAGTTGGCGTTTCTGTGTGGAGTTTGCATGTTCTCCTTGCGTTCGCGTGGGTTTCCTCCGGGTGCTCTGGTTTCCCCCACAGTCCAAAGACATGTGGTACAGGTAAATTGGGTAGGCAAAATTGTCCGTGGTGTATGAGTGTGAATGAGTGTGTGGATGTTTCCCAGAGATGGGTTGTGGCTGGAAGGGCATCCCCTGCATAAAATTGTGCTGGATAAGTTAGCGGTTCATTCTGCTGTGACGACCCTGAATTAATAAAGGGACTAAGCCGACAAGAAAATGAATAAATAGGCTATTTTCTGAAAAATGTGCATGTCCACGTTTATCATTCCATTAAATTAAATATAAGACAAGTATGTATTGTAGGCAATTAATAACATATATAAAAGATAAATAACTTTTCTGTGAAAGCAAGAGAGAATCTTGCGGGAGTGCTGTTAAAGGAATCTCAAATGACCCATAATTGTGTATTATTATTATTATTATTACAATTATTGTGTATTGTTCCGGAACTTTTGAGCTGGTTTCAGAGTTATTTCAATTTATTTTTCAGTTGTTTCATTTTTAAAAATCATTTTATTTAACTTGTTTGTTAATTAAATCCAGTTTTGTTATTTAGCCTACTAGTTTATGCAATAAAGTTGCAAACTATTTTGCTATGAGATGTGGCTGTGCCCTCACGTGCAGCGCACTTGTCAACTGCTGGAGAGAGAGAGAGAGAGAGAGAGAGAGAGAGAGAGAGAGAGTGCAAGAGAGCAATCAAAATAATAAATTTTTGTCCGAAAGTGTCAGTCAAGTAATGTTGATGTGAACAGCTGAAGCTTACAAATTTTTTGTAGTTCAATTATTATTAATGATGATGATTAAAAATAATAATACTATTCAATTTATTCAATAATGCAATTAAACATGTAATAGGGCTACATTACCTAATGCCAAACGAGCTAAATATCATCTTTAAAATCGTCACAGGTCTCAGCTCTGGACGATATCTATGCCTATCGTCAATACACGATAATATCGTCTATCGGCACAACCCTAGTGTGAATGTAGCTATAGATAATATATCTGTTTAAACTAGTTGGGGATTCATTTCAATATACAGATGCACTTTCCGAAAATGGGTGTCTATTGTTTTCATGATCTTCAGTAATATGTTGTTGTTCGTGTTCCTTCTCTTGCGTTTCTTTTACAACTGAAACAACACCCCAGTTCAGCGTTGATACCTTGTAGATAAATTAGTTATTGCAAAAATAATTCAAATTGCACATGCTAGCTGCTTGTACTAGTGGTGTAACGGATCACAAACCATTGAGAAATTTCGTTATTCTGTGCTTCTCAATGTCTGTGGTGTTCATAGTTCATGAACTTGCATGTATTAATTGTTCACCTCATAAAGAGCAGCACAGTCTAACTAGGTAAATTTGGTCAGATTTAATTTAATGCATAGATCAAATTTTGCAGTTAAAGCACATGTCTTATGCACCCCGAACTAATAGGCTGTTTTAATTTCAGAAGTGTTGAATAATATAAATAAAGTGTTTTTGCTTGTACTGATAGTGGAGTGAAAATGGTCTTTAAAATGTATTATATATATATA
>CAIGQZ010001108.1:28844970-28858647 GCA_903798205.1 Danio tinwini
ACTCACTCACTCACTCACTCACTCACTCACTCACTCACTCACTCACTCACTCACTTACTCACCCTAGACTTACTTCCTGTTTTATCAGGGCTTTCCACATTGAAATGAATTGCCAATTACTCTTGACATACAGTAGATTTTATGTAACAGATGCCATTCCAGCCACAACCCAGCACTCATACACACTCCCATTCACACACACACACACACACACACACACTATAATAATGGAGTCGGGGGAAACAACAGAGTTGAGAGTCCAAATTCAGTTTATTAACTAAGAGTCATGCAGGCAATGCTTATCAATGCTATTATGATAATTAAGCTATTATTAAGTGTTAACGCTAATAACAAACGCTATTATGTGGGTACTCCAAAAGCATAGTCGTGGTCACAGGCAGTGTTTGGTGCCGGCGACAAACAGGAAAAACAAAAAATAAAACAAGGGTCAGGAAACATGGCAAGGACTAGGACTAGGACTAGACTAGGACTAGGGCGCTTTGTAATGTTACAGACAAGCAAGACTCAGCACTGTGTGTGTGAATGTGAGGTGTATTTCTAGTCCTGGTAATTAGTTAATCACAAGCTTCCAGCTGTGTGTGAGTAATCAGAGGGAATCAGGAACTGGTGTGTGTGAGGTGCATAATAGTACTTATAGTCCAGTTAGGTGACAGATGTATAGTTTTTTAGCAATCTGCCCAGGATAGCTCTCTGGTAATCTTGACACACACTCATATACTAGAGCTAATTTAGGTTTCCCTATGGGGTATATACACAGGACTTTTTTTTGTTTTTAATAAACCAGTTCACGTTCTTCTAGTGAACTGTTTTTCCATTTTAGACTCACCTCATTTAAGAGCTGGTTTGTTTAAAATTAATGCTCTTCACTGCCTGATTGAGATACAATATGAAATGTATTTCACACCAGACAAGAAGCACTGCATTAAATTTAATTGTTCCATGTCATGTTTTAAAATATGAATATTTATTTTTATTTATTTTATTTTACTACAGTATTTTTAATAGAGGTTTGGCACTCACTTGTCAGATTAAGTTGATTTATTCATTTTCTTTTCGGCTTTGTCCCTTTATTAAACTGGAGTTGCCACAGCCGAATGAACTGCCAACTTATCCAGCATATGTTTTACACAGCGCATGACCTTCCAGCCACAATCAATCACTGGGAAACATTCACACTCATTCACACACACACACACACACACACATACTCATACACTACGATCAATTTTAGCATGTTTAGCATGTCTTTGGACTGTGGGGGAAACCGCAGCACCCGGAGGAAACCCACGTCAACACGGGGAGTACATGCAAACTCCACACAGAAATGCCAACTGACCCAGTCGAGGCTCGAACTAGCGACCTTCTTGCTGTGTGGTGATTGTGCTACTCACTGCGCCACCTTGTAGCATTGGATTAGGTTATAATAATTGAACTTAATTATAAGAACTAGAAAAATTAAGTTAGGGTAAATAGAAATAATAACTTGGGGCAACAAAAAATTAAGTTGGACAAGAAAAAAAAAGAACAATTAAATTGTAATAATTAAAAAAAATTAAGTTGCCACAACTAGAAATTGAGGTTACTTAAATGTTGTGGTCCATGGTCTGTTGAAATTCTTGATTCTGATTGGCTGGAAATTTTGCATTAAATTGGTAAATACACTAGTTCCAGTCAGTTTTGATCACAGTTATCTTACCAATCCTGATATTATTTAAATGTTTAAACTTTTATTTTTATTTTTTTGCAAAGAAAAATATGATTTTGACTGCACATGAGATATCTGAAATCAAAAAGCTTCACTGTAAAAAAAAGCTGTAGATACAATTGTAAGGCACCTTGTTGCAGACTCAACTTTCAACCCTAGTACTGCACTTGACTCTTGTAAAGTCAAAAATGTACTAAAGCTGGTTGCCTTCAAATTTTAAGTTGAGTTTTTTTTACAGTGTTCACTCTCTTCAAACTAAAGATTTCATGCGCATCCGTGAGCTTTTTTATTTTTTATAATAAGATACAGCTTTATAAATGTTTTATTTGATCTGTCTTTAATTGGTTTTAAATACATTTATTTTACTCAAAGCAACATTCAGAGATGCAGCTACTGTAAGTGTCTTAAACCAACTTTGGATGGTTTTGCATGCTTGAATGATTGATCTTTTCGTGTTCCTTTACATAATAATTATATTACTGTTTTACTATGGGGCACCCAATTTAAATAATTTTGATGTTCTAAAATAGGAAGGAATAAAAAGGAATTTTACCAAAACAAAAGCAAACTGACATGTTTAACTTCATAATAGAATGAAGTGTCCTGGGATTGGAAATAAAATATCTATAATTTCATAAGTCAATGCATAAAATAGCCTACTCATAATTATCTATTTATGTTTTTGTAAATTCTGAAAATTGTGCTAGCTTTTGCAGTATTAGATTGGAAGACCAGAAAAAGCCAATACCAGCCATCCCACAGATACTCCCTCATCAAAGTAGTGGCTGAAAAGTGGTCAAAAGTGGACAAATGATTTAGTTACACACATATCTCAAGCTTGCACTCTCCGTTTGCCTGAACTGCTGATTCAGTGTGGGTAATAGAAGATTTAACATGTCATAACTGATGAATATTTACTCAAATATTGGACTACAAAAACCAGCAAACGATTATGGAATAAGTGAAGTAATCAACGGCTGTGCGTTAAGGATTTTTAAATGAAAGTTGGGTGGTTCTTTGCTCCCATGTCGTGCATTTAAAATCCTTAAACGCATGGCAAGCCATTGATTATCCTTCCAAAACTAATTCATTAACTAACACTCTGTAAAAAAATCCATAATTTTACGGTTTATTTCTGGTAGCTGGGGTGCCGGAAAAAAACATAAAATAACGACCGTTAAATTACAGAAATTTACTGTAAAATAACAGAGGTTGAATTACAGAAATTTACCAGAAATTTAAATTTAGGGAAATTTTTGTAATTTAATGTCTATTATTTTACAGTAAATTTCTTCAATTTCAATTTTACTTTAGTTTTCCAGTACCCCAGCTGCCGAAAATAAACCGTAAAATTACAGATTTTTTTTTTACAGTGCACATAAATATACATTTAGTTAGCATTTTATAACAAATATTAAATATAGCTTAACAGATTTGCTGTTCATAACTAATGAATTAACTAAGGTTAACTATAAATTTATTTTAAAGTGTAGCTATAAATTTAAACTTTTATTTTTCACTAAACCCTATTGCACACCCACTGAGCACTTGGAATATATGAGACATGTCCATGGGACCATTCTGCTGTAATTTTGCTTTTTTTTCAGCTTAATGTTGGTTGCTATTAATAGATGAGTTTGTGCAGGACATCGTTTATCATTTGTAGTCTGCAAATAAAAGAAGGGCATACAGCACTTGAACATCGTTAGGGTGAGTTAATAATGCATTTTCATTTGTGGTTGAAAAATCAATCAAGTGACTATTCAAAAAAAAAAAAAAAGACTCTGTGGCTACCTGACTCTAGGTGCCTAACACACTTGTTGTGATTTTTCATAAAGCAAACAGAACTAATGTCCTCAAGATCTCTTGAATTTTGTGTCGTGTCTCTTACATCAGTGTTTGATTTGGGCAAATAGTCAGAGATTTCAGCAAAGCCCGTGTCCACAGCGATCGTCACATCTCTAAAGTCCCTGTCCCTCTGAATCGAAAAGCTTTAGCCTTATCTGTAAGAGAAGGCTTAGCAAAATGATGGGATAAACTGGAACAAAGGAAACATTTGGAAGAAAGAAATGCAGCACAAAGGACAAAAACTATCCCATATCCCAGATAAAATATTTCTTCATCTTGGCTTTAAGATACACTGCTGCTTCAGGTAACAAGTCGTTAAAATAAGTGGCCATTTGCTTATCTAATATGCTCATGAAGGCTGCAGTCTGATCTTGCGTTTACATGGGAAACACATCTGATTAAACAGGGAATTGTGGGATTTACTGAGAAGGTCAGCACTTTTAAACAGAGAAATGGATCTAGATTCCTGAAATGCATTTAGTGTTTGATGTGGCTTTCAAGCTTCTCTCAGTTGCACAGATTTTGTTTTGTGTGTGTGTGTGTGTGTGTGTAATACATCTTATTCTTTTGTTTGCCATAATGGAAATATGTTTTTTATATATATATTAAAAAAATGGCTTAGATAAGCAGTTAAAGTTACAATACTGTTTATGTTGTACATTATTTTGGAAAGAAAAAGAGTTTGTTGGTATTTTGGTAGCCACTTTGGTTGGTAACATATTTTGTTACCTAGCACTTTTTTGAACTGGTTTTGTCTTATAAAATGGTGTTGTCAAAAAGTTGTCTTATAATTGTAATAATATTTCTAAATTACTAATACACTTAAAAAAATCTATTATTACTGCTCATTTTTTTCACAAGGTTGTTGGTGATGTTTTACAAATGAAACCTTACATAGGCACTTATTTTTATATTACATTATTCTTAAGATTTTAGTTCCCCTTCGGGAGGGGAACTTCAATGCTATGTTGAAACTTCCACTATGGGGATTTCACTCAGAAAGCCAATCATCTGAAAGAGTATGTAAACGGGCCAATGAAATGCCAATGAGTTGGCAGCTTCAGCTTGCGCACCTGATGCTCGTTGCAATCAATTTGCTATAAGAGCACAGCACGCGCAAAGCCAAGCATCATTTTCACTTCAGAGACTTCAACAGCCTTCTGAGAGAGTCGATGAGGGTTCCTCCAGCTGAGTTTCAGACAGAGAGTGAACGAGAGCGATCTCCCGGTCCAGAGTGTGTGACACGCAGCGGCAGACGGTCGAGCTGGGTTTCTCCCTTGCCTGGCGTCCTTTGGGTCCAGTCCTCCAGAGCGGTATGTATTGTTGCGAATTTCCTAAAAGAGCAACACGGTCGTGCAGCACGTCTTTTTCAAGACGTCGCTCCGACTTTGCGTTTCTGGATGCGGTGGTTTCCTGTCCTCGGATGATGGGCACGAGCACTGCGTTTCATGTCTGGGGGTCCAGCATGTTAATGCGGTGCTCGCGGGCAGTGCATGCCATCACTCGGTGGCATGTCTGTTGCGCAGTTAAGATCGCGGTTCGCTCTTGCAAAAGAGCCACCCACCCCAGTTGTCCCCCGCTCCGCGGTGGGCACTCGGGCAGATCTGAGGGTTACAGTGAGAGTAAATCTGCTGCCCTCGGGCTTGTGGACCTCTCGCTCCTCCACGCGCTCCATCCAAGCTTCGAGTGAGAGAAGCGCTCCATCTTCGGATGGCCGCCCTCTCACTTGATGACACCGAGGCTCAGATGTCCACCGCTGCATCGGAGGCTGGGCTGTCATGCTCTGATGAAAGATTCCCCCCCCTCCACTCCCTCCCCTCGGGAGCGAGCGCGGCGGCGGCCGATCTTGAAACATCTTGAAAGCATGATAACCGTGCTTTCCCGGGCTGTTTCGGTCGTGGGTCTGGAGATGGTTTATCCCCCAGCCCCGCGGCCGGACCGACTAGATGGGTGTATGTGGAGGATTAAAAGGCAAGACCTTCCAGCCTCCCATCCCTTTCTTCCCGGAAGTGCACAGTGGGCTCACGCAGTTTTGAGGGCATCTTTCTCTGCCTGATCTGCGTGCGCCTCCGCCTCACCACCCTTGATGGTGGAGCAGCCAGGGAGTATGAGTCGATTCCCCAGATTGAGAGTGCCATCACGGGCCCGCGTGGTGCCTCCTTCTGCTGGAATCAGCCTCAACTCCCGTCCAAAGCGTGTTGGTCCTCTGCCTCCCGAGCCAGAGCCCACACAGCCGCGGACCACGCTGCTTCCACCCTGCACGCCAGGGTCCATGCGCGCACGCTGGCCCAGCTGCATGAGGGTGGTTCCGACCCAGGCTTGTCACAAGCCCCGCACCGCACCCGACTGAGCTCCACGGACCTCAAGTCCGCTGCGTGTGCCCCGGGAAGGACGATGGCCACGTTAGTGGTCCAGGAGCGCCACCTCGAGCTAAACCTGGCAGAAATATGCGCGGAGTCGACAAAGTTTACTTTCTTGACTCCCCCATATACCAGTCTGGCCCGTTCGGCGACACCGTTGGTGGATTCACCCAGGAATTCACGGCGGTGCAGTCGGATACGATGGACCATCCATCCCGCCGAACCATCCACATCCACTGCTTGTCGCTGAGAGCGCCCGTCTACGAGTGCTGCTCCGCCCCCGCCTGCGCCTCTGGCCAGCGGCAGCGCCGAGCACCTCACAGGCAATCAGCGCTCCCCGTCCCAGAGTGCCGTTAAGTCCGGTTAACGGACCGCGAAGCGCTCCTGAGATGGGCCATTTGGAGAAGAGGGAACCTGCTCTCTCCCCGGTGGGGGGTCGGGCTCCTCAGAGAGAGCATTTTTCCCTTCCCTGGATGTGATAGCCCGAATACTGCCAGTCTGGGACGCGATGAAAAGCCTTTCAGCTCGCAGGATCGGTGCACTTCGCCAGTGGCTCACGAGGTCTGGGAGGACGGTCTCCTTTCTCTCACACCTCCAGCCCTCCACTCCGGAGTCTGGGTGTAAGGTGAGTGAATCTCTCGCCTCCAGCTCTTCCGCGGGACCCCAGCGCTCCCCGGATCAGCACTCCTACTCCGCGCTGTCCCACTGCTGGTACGTCACTGATCGTAGTGATGCAGTCATTAGCGAGAGCTCTGCCTGCCTGGTTAGCGCGGGCCAGCCCTTCGCGGTGGCTCATATGCACGATCAGACTCGGCTACGCGATTCAATTCGCGAACGGCCTCCCGAGTTCACGGGTGTGTTTCTCACCAGGGTCAGCCCTGTGCCCGCCCCTGTCTTGCGAGAGAAGATTGCTGTCCTCCTGGCGAAGGATGCAATCTAACCGATCCCTCCAGCCGAGATGGAGAGCGGGTTTACAGCCTGTACTTCATCGTACCAAAAAGAGCAGTGGGCTATGGCCAATTCCAGATCTGCGCGTTTTGAACCGCTGTCTGCACAAGCTGCCATTCAAAATGATTATGCAGAAGCGCATCCTCTGGTGCGTTCGTCCTCGGGATTGGTCTGCAGCAATAGACCTGAAGGACGGGTACTTCATGTCTCCATACTCCACGCCACCGTCAGTTTCCGCGGTCTGCGTTAAGATCGAGCCTGGCAGTACAAGTCCTCCCCTTCGGGTTCTCTCTGTCTCCGCGGGTCTTCACCAAGCTCGCGGAGGGGGCCCTCGCGCCCCTTCGGCTCGCGGGCATCCGCATACTCAATTATCTCGGTGACTGACTAATTTTAGCCCTCTCTCGGGAGCAATTGATTATGCACAGAGACAAGGTGTTCCAGCACCTCCACCTATTGGGGTTTCAGGTCAACCGAGAAAGCTCCGGTGCTGGAGCGACAACACGTGCTGGTCAGGACGGACAGTACGGTGGCGGTGGCGTATATCAACCGCATGGGGGTATCCGCTCTCGCCGCATGTCTCAGCTCGCCCGCCGTCTGCTCCCCCGGAGTCATACGCAGCGCAATCGCTGCATTCCATTTTTCCCCACCGAGCTCAACCGTGCAGCCATCCGCTCTCACGGCAGTTTCGCCTGGGAAAATGGGGACTCCACCCCCGACTGGCCAGCTGTTATGGGCTGCGCCTTTCTCTCTAACTCAGAGATTTGTGCGCTCTCGCTTGAGTTCCCCACTTGGCGAACCCTGTAAAGTCCACTGGCTTACAGCTGGCCTCGGGGCGTGCGTAATACGCATTTCTCCAGTGAGCCTACTCACACAGATACTGTGTAAAGTCAGGGAGGTCGAGGAACAGCTCTCGTATTGCGCCTCTCTGGCCCAATCGGACCTGCTTTTTACTCTCCTCGTGATGGCCCCTCCCTGGCACATCCCCTGGAAACAGGGGACAGGCACCGTTTGGCACCCGCACCCAGATCTATGCCTCACGTGCGGTTCATAGATGGAGTGCGGAGGACTTAGGTGACCTACCGATTAGGTGGTTAACACTGTCACTCAGGCTGCGCACCCTCTACGAGGCATGCCCACGCCCTGAAGTTGAGTCTATTCGCTGTGTGGTTAACTTTTTCCCCATAAAGGAAACCCCGAACATGCCAGATCAGAGTGATGCTATCCTCCTTCAGTTGACTGGAGCTAAGGCTGTCTCCTCCACTCTGAGGGCTTGGCGTTACGATCATCCCCGCTCTAAGGATGCGGTGATGGCGGCGCGCTGGGAAGTATCGTCTCATCATCCAGTTCCCAGAGGCGCGAGACATGAATATTAATTATTCCTGTTTCCCTCTCATACCCACTTGGAGATCTCTTTTAGGAGAGGTCTGCTCGATCACTCGACTCAGTATCTTAAGATTTCTGTCCAGGTAGACAGCTCTGCTGGTCGCGTTCGCATCGGCCAAATGGGTGGGTAACTGGGGGCATTTTCGGTCAGCGAAATGTGCCAGCGTGTTGGGCCGGCCCACTCTCACGTTTACCTGAGACCCCCGCCCACCTAGGTGCTCTAGGTTCCTACAGCATTCTTTCAGCTATGTAGTGAACCTGCAAGCGCTGCCAACGGAGGAGGCAGACCCAGCCCCTTTATTTGCTGCGTCCTTCGCGCTTTGCGTATTATACGGACCATACTCAGCTCTTTTATCTGTTACAGTGATCGGCAGAAAGGAAGTGCCGTATCCAAAACAGAGGTTGGAACATATCCACTGAACCGTGAATGCCATCTCCCTCGCTTATCTGAGCCAGGGCGAGCCGTGTCCCCCAGGAATGAGAGCGCGCTCCTCGAAGCACGCATCCTTGGGCGTTAGCACGCGGCGCCTCTCTAACAGACACTGTAGAGCTGCGGGCTGGGCGACACCTTGCGAGATTTATTAATCTTGAGGGGAGCCGATTTCCTCGCGGTAAATGAGAAATTCGGTTAGGTGTTGTAAAACGCTTGCTGCGCCATTCTCTCTAACACGGAGATACGTGCGCTTTTTTGCTCTGTCAGTAAAGTTCCCCGCTGGCGAACCCTGCAGATACTCCTCCGAGGCCCCCAGCATCTGACTCAGCGGAGAAGTCAGGCGCTGGCCCGTTACGTTTTTGGTCTGCCCGCTGGTCAGCCCGCGTTCTGGGTATAGGTGCCCGCTATGTGCGATCCCCACAAGGCGATCCCATATGCTTATACTGCCACGGTGCAGTCCCCCCTCACAGGCGGACCCGTGTCTTCCCTCACCGCTAACCATCTTATATTCATATGCGTACTCCCCCTTCTCAGGGCTAGTCCATATGTTCTCTCGCCACTAATCTCCCCACTTGGGTAGCAGGTGGCCTCCGCAGCGTCCTCTCTATCGGGACTGCACGCTCCCCAACGTACTGTCGTATTAAATTCCTAGAAAGTGTTCTAGACGCATCTGCGGCTCCCGAAAAATATATCTAAATCCGTAAATCTTCTGTTGAAGTGGGATAAGTAAGGGCCAGGGAACACGTTGGAAGACCGCGCCTCTGGTGACGCAGGTGCGCTCACGCTCTCTTTTGCCTGGCAAACCTCTCATCGGGGGCGAAGGTAAGGTTCAATCATTATGGCGTTTTCCAAACATTTCCCCATAGTGGAAGTTTCCACATAGCATTGAAGTTCCCCTCCCGAAGGGGAACGCTCCGGTTACTAAGGTAACCCTCGTTCCCCGAGGGGGGTAACGGAAATGCTATGTTCCTTCGCCATAATGATTGCCCCTTAGCTGTTGAGGTGAAAGTCTCTTCCGCTAAAAATGATGCTTGGCTTTGCGTGTGCTGTGCTCTTATAGCAAATTGATTGCAACGAGCATCAGGTGCGCAAGCTGAAGCTGCCAACTCATTGGCATTTCATTGGCCCGTTTACATACTCTTTCAGATGATTGGCTTTCTGAGTGAAATCCCCATAGTGGAAGTTTCAACATAGCATTTCCGTTCCCCCCCTCGGGGAACGAGGGTTACCTTAGTAACCGGAGCGTTTTTTATAAAAAAAAAAGTAATACTTTAGTTTAAGTATCAATTCATTTCCCTTTCAACTATTAGCTATTAACTACAACATAAGTCCCTCGAACGACTTTACTGGTAAATTCGTAAAAAAGGTGTTCACACAGGCACGGACGTTCTGTAATTTTTATGGAATAGACTATTCACACATCCATTCCAAAATACAGGTAAATTCTGACACCATTGACCAGAAATGACATCTAAAAGTCTGCACTTGTATTTCTAAACATAGAAAGGATCTGCCTTTTCTTGATGGTTTCACTTTTATTTAAAGCTTTAGCATTCATGCAGCTGCTTTGCGAGACATCCAAAGGCAGAAACACAAACCGCAAAGGTTTACACACTTGACTACATTACACAATCTGTGGATGCATAAGAATTGTGAACAACTTATTTGAAAAAATATGGAGGAACACTTTCAGATGTCGAGATGTTCATAATATGTGTGTGTGCTGGCGCTCACAGGAGCAGAAGGTAAACAAACAGTGATTCATCATAAGCATTTTATCGATAACTTTTAACGATTTTATTGATAACTTTTAACTTTTAAGAAGGAACATAAAAAAGTTTTCTGACTAACATCTAGCAGCTAAATGTCAGGAAAAAATATTCAGAGGCTTTTATTTTCATAAACAGTGTGGATGTGAATGCGTCTGAATGTTCTGATTGGCTAAATTAGACGTCTTACGTAAGCGCATTATAGACATGAACGTGCTCTTTCGGGCAATCTTCCTTCTGCATTCACACAACGCAGAATTTCGACAAATTACCGGTAATGTTACAACTTCTCTTTCCAGAAAATTCCGGGAAAGAATTTACCGGTATTTTCAAAAAGGGCCTGTTCACACATACAGACCTCTGCGAAAAATTGCCTGTAATTTTCAGGAAAGGTTTGTATGTGTGAAAGGAGCTATAGGCTCATTCTGAAAACGTAGCCTTATATACATTTCTAAAGACTGTGAATTTTGTAGGTAGAGGTACGTATGGCTGCATTTTGTCTTTAAAACAAAGACTATGGAGCGGTATAACTCCTATGACGGTTCCTTTTCATGCTTACCAGCTGACCTTTTACCTCCATATGGACAGCTTTTCTGCTGTTACCAGTTTGTCCAGTAGCTCACCATGTTTGATGGCAGACTTGAGATTATTGTACATAATACTCAACTTTAACCTTACTAATAATTAATTTGTTTATTGAGCTAAAAGTATGATTTAAGGGCAGTGTTGCCAGATTGGGTGGTTTCCCGCCTAATTGGGCAGTTTTGAATCAGATTATGTGGGTAAAAAAATGACATAGGACAGGCAACGGCAGCAGCCCCCCCATGTTTTGGTTTTCTCACGACTGTCAACCCCCCGGTCATCACCTTTCGAATTGCTTTTACAGAGGGCAGTTGTTTTTTTGCATTTTGGTGGGTTTTGGATAGTTTTTTTGAGCTGGAATCAGTCAGCTACATTTGGCAACACTGGTTAAGGTTTTGTTATTATAGTGTGAATTGTACCTTAAAAGAAAGTGTGACCAAAAAATTAAATATTCTTTGAAGGAACCATATCTTTTTTGTAAACCTGTGAGCAAGAAAGCCTTGGAGAGACAAAGATGGCAGTCGTCACTTGAAAAGATTGTAATTTGGTGAGCAGTGTAATCCAGTTACACATTTAGGCTTTGTTGGATAAACATCTGAGGTGGATTGGTTGTTGGTGCCCAGGGAGTTGATTGTAAAGCCAGTTTAGTAATAACTTGTTTCATTGCCATGACAGCTTGGCACAAGTAAAGACAGTTTGTCCTCCATCTTGGCTGTCTGAAACCGTTCTCAGACCCAAAGCCACACTCATCATGCTGAGACCAACCATCTCCCATGAGTGCCATGAGGACTTTGCTTAAACATAGTTAATGTGTGTAAATATAAAAGATTTTTTATTTTGCAATGTGCATATGAGTAAACACTAAGCTGACGTAGGCTATATTCACAGAGCAGAATAATACGGTTGTCAGTCCTGTTTTTGTGTATTCGATATGGTTGCATACAGACTGAATTTATGGGAGTGACAACCGTGTTCTTTACCTGAACTCATGCCTGGAAATTTCCAGGATTCGCAAATGTATTTTTGCTGAAGTGAAACGGAGCTGACTGGACAGCTATAGTTTATTGCCTGAGATATTTTGTGGAACAAACCAGTGTGTTTTGTTGTATTGAGATATAATAAATATATGTACAAGGAATGCCAGTTTGTGATATTAAGCATCATGGCTTGCTAAGAAAACACACAAACAAAAATGCAAGTATATGTGACCAGAGGTTTGAAAAAAAGTGCAATGTTTACACCTGGTGGTATACTCTGGTAATATATTTTTATACTATGGTAATATATCATTTTCAAGTATTATTTTAAATATTAGTTCAAAAAGATTAAGTTTTTTTGTATTTAAATATTTAAGATTTAAATATTTTTAGAGTTCAAAAGATTATTGTTTTTTGATATTTACATGACTTACTGTCCTTAATGTTATTTTTAGAGGTGATAGACAAAAAAAAAAAAAAAACGACAAAAAAACTATGAACTTGAATCAAAGTATGTTATATCCAGTAAAATTTTATATCATATTATTTTAATTGCTTTAATCAATACAGATTTATCAGTTGTTCTATCAACGGAAGATGCTACAAGGATCAAGCGCAAAATAGAGTTTATCAACTGCACATTATGTTGGTTGGGTTTAGGGAAGTGTGTTTGCGGGTCAATCAGGGCTTTTGAAAACACTATAGGGGAATTACCAACCTACGTCACACATGACGTCACATGGGTTTAACCATGCATACCGGTTGCAAAAAAGACTGGTTGCAATAGCAAACATGTCGTGTTGTGCGGTAGGATGCCAAAAGATTGCCGAAAGTCAAAAAATAAAAAAAAACTTAACATTTACCATTAATCACATTGCTTTTAATGCCAACTGTAGACATATTTGGCTAAAATGGAGCTGAATGGAGTGAGGTCCTAATTAAAAATGCTTGACTCTGAAGTTCTCATTTTTATATCAGATAAGTTCACGCTATGCTGAATCATACACATTACTCATTTTTGATTGCAGCAATGATTTCAGCAAAAACAGTTTAATATGGTTACTTAAACTGCGGACACTGAATGCTTAGAATTAAATGTTAAAATGTACCCATACAGGTGCAGTTCGCTGTCAGAATGCAGTTGTTTTGCTTGTTGATGATTACCCAGGCCTTGTACAGTTCCATATTCTTTTCTTGTCTTTTGCTAGGCAGAACCTTGGTTTTTAGCACTACATAGTTTTGAATCTGGTAATCATAGAATATTATTTCTTGCACATGACCACACAGAACAAAAGTGTAGGTATTCAAAGACTTGTAGGCCTTTAACTTCTCTCTTGTAAAATCCCTTGGAGTTGTATTTTTCGGGCTGGATGCTTGGCCATTTCGTCTTATCCAGTATCCAAAGAGAGGGTGCTATCGCAAATGGACCTGTCAGATAAACACAACTCACTTTAACGTTTATTTTGTAGAATAACTATGCTTATCACTGGGTATTGTATAATATGTTATACATGTTATACAATACCTGAACTGTTATATGTTATACATGTTATAATACGCTAAAATCATTATGTAAATTATACATATTGTGGCGACACTAGATTAATAAAGGGACTAAGCCGACAAGAAAATGAATGAATGAATGAATATA
>CAIGQZ010001108.1:28868647-28886827 GCA_903798205.1 Danio tinwini
TATATATATTTATAAAATAAAACAAAAAATAAAGTGAAATAAAACAAAAAATAAAAAATAAAATAAAGGCAAAGTTAAATTAAAGTAAACCATAAAAAGGAAATAGCATGACATAAAATGAAACAAAAAATAAATTAAATAAATAATTAAGTTAAATCAAATCAAATAAACAAAAAATAAAATAAAATAAAATAAAAAAAAAAAAATAAAAAAATAAAATTTAATTTAATTAACAATTTTAAATATATTATAAAAAATGAAAAAAAAATAAAACAAAATAAAATTTTATAAAACATAAAATAAAAAATAAGTTAAATTAAATTAAACAAAAAATTAAAAAATAAATAAAATAATATAATATAATATAAAACAAAAAATAAATAAATGAATAAATAATATGAAACAAAATAAAACAAAAAATAAAATAAAATATTGATAAATGCATGAATTTGAGTCTTACAAGTCCGATGTGCTTAAAAAAGAAAAGGAAAAAAACTGAACCTGAATTCTTACCATGCTTTGAAGTAAATGCTTTGGTCCCATGTGACTGTCTCAGGTGTTCTGTATGTATTTTGTGAAGTACAACAAGAAGAGGCATATTGTGTGCAATATTGTTGGAGCACAAAGATGAATTTATCCCTGCATCCCTGTGGGTGAGGGACACAGAGCAGAAAAGCAATACGGCCCTGAAGCTTTGCAAGGATCCTGCGGTGAGTTATGGAAGCTAAGCTATTGCTAGTTTCCTATGACACACCATAAATCATGAAACAGGTTTGAACTTTTTTATTTATTTTCTGCAGCTCTGTTTTTGCCCTCCTGCAGCTACGACCAAGAAGGAGAAACTACTTCCACATGCTATCTGTGCAAAAGTCATCATGTACATGGACAATCCAGAAGACTTTAGTCCAACTTCCACTCAAGGTCAAACACTAGATGTTTAACCAGTATCCTTTTCTATCCTTCTTCACAAACATCTGAGGTGACAGTTTTTACTTTAACAGTATCTGTGGTTTACTAGCTCTATATTTGCTTGTATAAATCAAACAACAGTACATCTTCTTGATTTTCATGTTAAAAGTAATTCTCTAAAGCTAACAAGACAAAACCAGTCAGATCAGTTACTGTTCATAATTGAGGGCTTAATTCTGAATGACAGCACAAAGAGAATGATGGCTTATGCCAGTGATTGATGAAAAAGAAAAGAAAAGTGGAATTTATTCACTTACAAAGCAAAGCACATTAACATCAGAAAATCTTATGTTAGAAATACAGACGAAGCTGCTAATTATTATTATTATAAATTTTTTTTGTTACAAATGTACCAATTATATTTAAAAAGTCTACATTTTAAAATGAATATTTTAATGAAAATATATGTCTATTAATCATACAATGCAAAAGTTGTGCAGTGCAGTGGCACAGTTGGTAGCACTGTTGCCCCACAGCAAGAAGGCCGCTGGTTCGAGCCTTGGCTGAGTCTTTTGGCATTTCTCCCTTTGTTCGCGTGCGTTTCCTTCGGGTGCTCCGGTTTCCCTCACAAGTCCAAAGACATGTGCTATACATGTAGGTGAATTGGGTAAGCTAAATTGTCCATAGCTGGAAGGGCATCCGCTGCTTAGAAAATGTGCTGGATAAGTTGACGGTTCATTCTGCTGTGGTGTCCCCTGATTATAAAAGGGACTAAGCTGAAAAGAAAATGAATGAATGAATGAATGAATGAATGAATAAAATGCAAAAGGTTCTGTGTTATGAGAGGCATACATACAGTATAGTTTATACGCAATATAGTGCAAGAGTAGAATGACAACATCAGACTTCTGTCATTCTACAGTACATTTAGTGGCCACTATATTAGGTACACCTTGCTAGTACAGGGTTGGACCCATTTTTGCTTTTATAACTGCCTTAATTCTTTGTGGCATAGATTCAACAAGGTACTAAAAATATTCCTCAGAAATTTTGGTCCATATTGACATGATAGCATCACACAGTTGCTGCAGATTTGTTGGCTGCACATCCATGATGTGAATCTCCCATTCCACCACATCCCAAAGGTGCTCTATTGGATTGAGTTCTGGTGACTGAGGAGGGCATTTGAGTGAACTCAAGAAACCAGTCTGAGATTATTTGCGCTTTATGACATGGTGCGTTATCTTGCTGGAAGTAGCCATCAGAAGATGGGTACACTGTGGTCATAAAGGGATGGACATGGTCAGCAACAATACTCAGGTAGGCTGTGACGTTGACACAATGCTCAATTGGTACTAATGGGCCCAAAGTGTTCAAAGAAAATATCGCTCACACCATTACACCACCACCACCAGCCTGAATTGTTGATACAAAGCAGGAATGATCCTTTTTATGTTGTTGATGCCAAATTCTGACCCTACTATCCAAATGTTGCAGCAGAAATCGAGACTCATCAGACCAGGCAACATTTTTCCAATCTTTTATCTCACAATTTTGAGCCTGTGTGAATTGTAGCCTCATTTTTCTCTTCTTAGCTGAGAGTGTGGTCTTCTGCTGCTGTAGCCCATCCGCTTCAAGGTTGGACATGCTGTGCAATCAGAGATGCTCTTCTGCATACCTTGGTTGTAACAAGTGGTTATTTGAGTTGCTGTTGCCTTTCTATCAGCTGGAACCAGTCTGCCCATTCTCCTCTGACATCTGGCATCAACAAGGCATTTGTGCTCACAGAACTGCCAATCACTGGATTGGTCACACTTTATTTTGATGGTCCATTTGTTGAACTTAAGTTACATTACATTTACTTGCCAACTAATTCTCATTAGATTATAAGTAGGCTGTTAGGTTGTGGTTGGGTTTAGGGTTAGTGTAAGTTGACTTGTACTTGCAAAGTTTCTTATAGTCAGTTAAATGTCTGTTGAAGGAGCAGTATCAACAAATATTTAGCAGACAGTCTACTAATACTCAAATTGACCATTAAAATAAAGTGTTACCGGATATGTTCTCTTTGTCGGACCATTCTCTGTAAACCCTAGAGATGGTTGTGCGTGAAAATCCCAGTAGATCAGCATATTCTGAAATACTCAGACCAGCTCGTCTGGCACCAACAACCATGCCATGTTTAAAGTCCCTTAAATCACCTTTCTTCCACATTCTGATGCTGATTCTACATGCCTAAATACATTGAGTTGCTGGAATGTGATTGGCTGATTAGAAGTTTGCGTTAACAAGCAGTTGGACAAGTTTACCTAATAAAGTGGCCGGTGAGTGTATAAATAACAGATGTTGCTGTTGCTGGTAATGTGTTGTGTTAATAATATGAAATATATTAGTTAAATTTGTTGACATGATGGCAAAAAATGACATGAATCCTGCAACCTTTTGATTACAAATCCAACTCACTAATCATTACGCCACAATTGCCCATAAATCATATATTTTAGACCTCTTATTTATAAGCCGTATAAAAGAGATAAAGTGAAGGTGTGATGTTCTTCACACCCAAACACCCACATATACAAACACTCTTTGTTTGAAACTGTTTGTTGCAAAGCGCCCCTCAGCTATGAGTCAATGTGACCCTCTTTCAAAACCGTTTTGATCTTGAACCCTCATTGACACTAGAATTGATTTTGATAAGAATGCTGTGTTGTTGTTGTCTCTGATTAGTTGTAGTGTTTCTGACTTTTACAGAGAAAGTTCACCTCTGTTTTGATCTTTTCTGTCTTATGCAAAGATTGTATTTTGTATCGGTCTCTCCCCTCTGAATCCGCCTCCTCCACCCTGTTCACTATCTCAGGTACTTCGCAGTGCACCCAACCACACTTAATGTTTGCAGCGCCAGTGTCAGGAAGAGAACTATTGATTCATAGTTCCCAGGGAAGAATCTGACACTTTTTGTATAGATCCTTGAGATACGAGTCAGTGCTGCAGCTTGGCCCTCCCCATCTGCTCCCCAGACACAGAGGAGAGGCAGAGGTTATAGAAATCACACAGGCCCTGTTAGTAGGACCCGGAGGGCCCAGAGGGTGACAGGATAATGGCAAGAGGGTTTGGCTGCAAGAACAGGTTAGCCAGAAAATAGAAAGAACTGAAAGGCCTATTATACCAACCATCATCCAATTGAAATAGGGGGCATACACAGAGAGAGAGAGAGAGAGAGAGAGAGAGAGAGAGAGAGAACAAAATGTGGGAAAATACAAGGGACAATTTGTACGAGTCGACGAGTAAAATTATTAGCCCTCCTGTGAAATTTCTATTATTTTTAAAACATCTCCCAAGTGCTGTTTATCATATAGAGACTTTTTTTGTCCAACAAGTTTTTAAGCTTATGTCTTTGCCATGATGACAATACATCATATTTTTTTCTAGTTATTTTGCAAGCTACTAGTACACTACCTGACAAAAGTCTTGTCGCCTATCCAAGTTTTAGGAACAACAAATAATAACTTGACTTCTAGTTGATCATTTGGTATCAGAAGTGGCTTATATGAAAGGCAAAGGCCTCTAGATTACACTTATTTTACCAAAATAAAATATGATCATGCCTTGATTTTTAATTATTTCATTAGGACAGTAAGGTCTGACTTTGCCAAGACAAAAGTCTTGTCACCTAACAGAAATAATGTACAGTATAGAATATAAAGTCATGGTGCAGTGAAAAAATAATTCATATTGTGTATGACTCTCTTGAGCGTGGAGGACTGCTTCCATACATTTCTGCAATGACTCCAATAACTTATTAATAAAGTCATCTGGAATGGCAAAGAAAGTATTCTTGCAAGACTCCTAGAATTTTTTAAGATTCTTTGGGTTCATCTTTAATGCCTTCTCCTCCATCTTACCACAGACATGCTCATTAATGTTCATGTCTGGTGACTGGGCTGGCCAATCCTGGAACTTTGATGTGAAGGCTAAAGTACTGTAGGAGAAAAAGCGCTGCTGAAGAATTAGCCCAGTTTTCTGTGATTTGTAGTGTAATGGGCAGCACAAATGTCTTATGGCTCGTTTCCACTGACGGTACGGTACGGGTCACCTTTATCAGGCTTGCGTTTCCACTGCTAAAAGGGTACCAATGGTACTCTTTTGGTGAATGTGGTGTACGACAGAAAGTTGCAGTTGACGTCATTTTCGCTCGAGAAAATGTCTAAAGTAAAGCTGTACGGGTCGCTCGCATATCATACGAGAAGCACTTCTCACAAAACTGATGCTTTATACACATAAATACTTCTGTATAAATGTTTATTACTAACTTTACTATGAACATGAGTTGATTATAACTGCAGATCAATGAAAATGGCCTACTGCAATGATATAAAATAAATAAATAAATGCAACATATATGAACACATACAGACCGATATGTTACCACTTACAGAAAAACTACACACAGCATACATTTAGTCTTTATTTAGGTTCAAAACTGCAGGAAATAGAGCCCAGTCAGTGCAAACCTCTCATGATTAAATGTGTCTGTAACCTTCAGCAGCACGTGTAGCCTCTTGTTAGAAAGTAATTCCATCATTCCGAGATCATAATAGTCCAAAAGTTGATGGTCAAACATGGCAGCTTGTTCACGTTTTACAGCTTGTTCACGTCTCCTTTTGTTTTTTTGGCCAGTCACTCTCGCGTTTGTCAGTTTCTGACAGGATCAGGTTTCAAAAGCACGTCAATGATCAAGCGCACGTTATTATCATCAGCTCAAGACTTTGTTATTTCCAATATAGAAGCGCAATGAGCACAGGGTAAAATCTGCTCTCTTTTTTTGGCTTTGTGGCTGTTCATCAAGACGACGACAATGCTAATTTGAGCCCAGATCGAACAGGGCTCTTTATGTTATTATATGGATATATATAGTCTCTCGGCTGTGTATGAAAACATGGCAGCTCATTTGATTTCATTCTGGCTTGTTGCGTGAGCTCGTGACGTATCTCTGTAAACCAATAGCGTTCAGCTGCGCGTCTAGCTCCACCTTTGGGACCCTTTTGGTACCCTTTCTTGTGTTTGGTACCCTTTCGAAAGGGTGCCGAAAAAGGGGTACGGTACGGTTCGGTTCGACCCGTACCGACTCGTACCATACCAGTCAGTGGAAACGAGCCGTTAATAGCTCAGGCTGTTGATGTTGTCATCCACTATGAAGATCTCTTGCACACCCCCATACTGAATGTAACCTCAAACCATGATTTTTCCTTCACCAGACTTGTGAGAATCTTAGGTCCATGCAGTGTTTGTGATGATTGGGATGCAGTTCAATTCAATTTAATTCAATTCATCTTTATTTGTGTAGCACTTATACAATGTAGATTGTGTCAAAGCAGCTTCACATGGAAGTTTATAGTGAATTGAAACAGTGTCAGTTCAGTTTTCAGAGATAAGTTCAGTTCAGTTTAGCTCAGGTCAGTGTGGGTTAATAATCACTACTGAGAGTCCAAACACTGAAGAGCAAATCCATCGATGCGCAGCTTTACAGATCCTGAACCATGCAAGCCAGTGGCGACAGCGGCAAGGAAAAAACTTCAACAATTGGCAAAAGTGAAGAATTAAAAAAAAACATGATTCAATATGGTTCATCGGAAAAATTTTACTTCTACCACTTTTCCAAATGATCAATTAGAAGTCAAGTTATTTTTGTTGCTCTTACAACTGGAATCAATGACAAGACTTTTGTCAAATAGTGTATTCAGCTTAAAGTAAAATTTAAAGGTTTAGTTAGGTTATTTAGGTTCACTAGGCAAGGTTAATTAAACAAGTCAATGGACAACAGTGATTTGTTCTGTAGCCAGTAGGGGATAATAATATTGACCTTAAATTGTTTAAATAAACAAACAAATAAATAAATAAATGAATGAATGAATGAATAAATAAATAAATAAATAAATAAATAAATAAATAAATAAATAAATCATTTCCAGTCTAAGGAAATTTTATTCAGAAAAAAAATACGGCAAATACTATGAAAGTACGGCAAATACTGTGAAAATGTCCTTGATCCAATAAATATCACTTTACAATATTTGAAAAGAAAAAACAAAAAAAAACAACAAAAAAAAAACACGAGGGTAAATTTAGATTTTAACTCTAGCTACATACTATGTATTGATTAATCTGAAATTGATAAGAACATTTTAACACATTAGTATTCCTTTAAAGGAAATCATTTATTTGACCCCGACGTCATTTCAGACATATCATTGTGTAATGAGGTACAGTGAACTTTTGCAATATGATAGCTCAAGACATATGGCTTGGCAAGTTTTGTTCTAAAAAGCATCCAGAGGTAAAGTTGTGTGAGCTTACTGTAGTAATAGTGTAGTCAAAACAAAACAAAACAAAATCACAAAGCCAATTAATTTTATCACTAAACGGATCACTACAGACTGCAAAGTTTATGATTGTGATTAATGTGGCTTTTTTATTAATTGACAGCCCTAATATATAATTATTATTTATTACAGAATATAGTTTTCATAGACGTTTAATGACAGCTTTTGAAATTATTGACATACTGTAAGTACATAGGAAGTGTGCTGCAAACTGCTAGAGCAAACAATGGCTAGGTATTTGAATGCTGAGCAGCTAATTTTTGCAATGTAGAGATGTGTTTGGTAGCAGGTTGAGTTAAGGACCAATCAGCTTGTGTCATCTTTCAGATATATACAGTGTTGTGAAAAAGTGTTTGCCCCTTACTGATTTCTTATTTTTTGCATGTTTGTCACACTGTAAGGTTTCAGATCATCAAACAAATTTAATTTATTTTTTTATTTTTAGTCTAAAATAATACAAATAAACATGTCATGCAGATTTAAATTGAAGGTTTTTTTTTAATTAAGGGAAACAAAATACAAAACGACATAGTCCCCTAAAGCTAATAGCTGTCTGTTACAGCACTATAAAGGAATTTAAGCCAACTCATCTTTGCAGAATTGTTGTAATTCAGCCACATTGGAGCATTTTGACCATGAAATGTCCTGGTTACGTCAGTAACCCACGTTCCCTGAATGAGGAACGGAGACATGTGTCTGGAAACAGACTATGGAAGTTCATCAGACGACCTATCACTCTAAAGAGTAAGAAAACAGGCCAATGAAATGCCAATTGAATTGGCAGAGCTTGTCTCCATAGCTGATCCTGATGAGCTCATTAACGCTATATCAGTCAGCTGCTGGAGTCAGCTCACCAGAATCTGCCTGCTGAAGATCCGATCACTCAGCTCCCAGCTGGAGACTCAGGTGCTGTGGCAGTGGAGACACATGTCTCCATTCCTCATTCGACTATGGGAGATTGTATTGGAAAACGCCACAGCAGCTAAGCCTGTTACGCCCCTGATGTGCAGTTTGCCAAGCGAAGTGTGAGTGCACTGACATCACCAAAAGTGCAACCTTCCAACGTCCCCTGGGCCCAAAATATTACCATTATATGGGAATAATAAAAATTTAGATTGGGGGTCGTAAAGTGCTTTTACCTAGCTAATATAGACTAGGGAAGTGTGCCAGTCCCCGAAGAGGGGAGGACGCTGTGGAGACCACCTGCTACTCAAGAGGGGAGCTTGATGGTAATAGAGAATATGAACTAGTCTTAAAGAGGGGGAATGCTACATATGATAAGCTGATTAGCGGTTAGGAAAGACACGGGTCTGCCTGAAAGGGGGAACACACCGTGGTAAATAATGCATATGGCATCACCAAAACAGGGGAATGCTCATAGCTGGCACCGAACCTCAGTATGCGGGTAGACCAGATGAGCATACCAGACAACACACTGAGCCATGCACTCGACTCCTCCACTGAGTCAGGTGCTGGGGGCCTCAGAGGAATTCTCTAGGGTTCACCTGAAAACCGAAACTTACCAGTAGAATAGAATATGCGCACGCATCTCTGGGTTAGGGAGCCTGGCTCAGCAAGCATTTTCTTGACACCAAGCTTAATTTCTTCCCAATTGACAAAGGTAACCAGTAACTGGGAGGAAACTGACTACACTCGAAGATATAATCTTGATAATGTGTTAGGTCCGCCCAGCCTGCAGCTCTACATGATCTGTTAAGAGGTGCTGCGTTCTCACGTCGAAAAGGAGGCACTGCTTATTATATTATTATTATTATTATTATTATTATATACTGTATAAGTGTGCTCTTTCTCCCGGGAACACAGCTCACCCTGGCACATGAAGCAAGGGTGATGGCATAAACAAAAAAATGGACCAAACTCTATTTTAATACAGCATTTCCCTTCTGCTGATCATAACAGAAAAGAGCTGTGTATGCTCTCGTGTCACGTTAAGTGCAGTGCGCGGACATAGCAATGAAAAGGCTGGGTCTGCCTCCTCCGCAGGCAGCACTTGCAGGCTCACCACCTAATATTAAAAGGGGGTGGTAGGAGCCTTGGCACAAGGTGAACCGAGGTCTCAGGTAAACGTGAGAGTAGATCGGTCTGAATTACTGGCACAATTCGCTGACCGAAAGTGCCACCGGAATCCTAACCCTCCTCATACCAGCACGATCAGCATGATAATCAGCACGATAATTTTATAGATACTGATCGAGTGGCTCAACAGACCTAATCATAACCGCAGGGGCTAGAGAGATCTCAAGAAGGCGGGGATGGAATTAACATCTGGCGCCACGCGCCTGTGAGAAACCGGCTGAAGAGGTTATGCTTTCCCAACGCGCTTCCATCCACATAAAAAACACGGATGACCCTTCAGTGTGGAGGGAGACAGGCTGCACTCCAGCTATCCTCAAGGAAGAAAATACAACACTAATCTGGCATGTCCGGGCGTTTTCTCAGAGAGAATTCCCACACAACGAATAGACTCCACTGCAGAACATAGCCATGTCTAATAGGGTGCTCTAGCCTGAGTGACGGTGTTATCACACTGATAAGTTACCTAAGTCCACTGCGCACTGTCTAGAAACCATCCAAGGAGGTTCCAGAGCCCTGAACGGGTGCCAGAGGATGCCCGTCCCAGAAAAAGGAAGTGTTTTTTTTTTCCGGGGAATTCATCAGGGAGGGCCATCACGAGGAGTGTGAGTCTGGAAACTCGGGTCCGGTTGGGCCAGAGAGGCGCATTGAGCGAGACCCGCTCCTCGTCTCCCCGACCTTACACAGTGTCTGTGTGAGCAGGCTCACTGGGGAAAGAAATCGCATATTGCTTAACCTGAAGCCAGCTGAGAGCCAGCGCCTTTGTGCAGAGCAGGGAAAGCAGCCAGCGAAGGGCTGCTCTGGAGGCACAGCGGGATGATCTGGGCTTCTCTAAAGCGTGCCCATAACAGCTGGAACGTACCAGGGTGGAGTCTCTGTTCTCCCGGAAACCTAACGGTCCTGAGAGCATGTAAGCTGGCATGGAGAGCTTGTACGGGATATGAACGGCGAGCAACTTTTTAGCCTCAAGACTCCGATGGCGAGCAAACTGAGACATGCCGCGGTAGCGCATGCCACATAAACTGTTAATGTTCGCTATCGCAGCCATGCTGGCCATCCTAACCAACACATGTTTCCCCCCTCCTGCTTCGGTAAAGACTGGCAGAGAGCGAAAAACAATGCCAACAGCTCAAGGCAGTTAAAATACCAATGCAAGCAGGGTCCGGTTTACGAACCTGCAGCTGCATGCTCGATACACACAGCAGAAGGATAACAATTTTCTCATGCGAGACATGGGGTGGCATAGCCATGATCGCTTAAGGAGAGGGAGGCCAACAGCGAATTAAAACGCAGAGTCTGACCATCCGAGCAGCGCTAACCAGGCTGACAGAGTCCGAATGAGCAGCATCACCGTAACGATCGCTGACGTACCCACAAAGGGGCAGCTTCGGGATGGGGAGTGCTCACCCTGGGAGGCGGAGCGTCCCAAGGAAGAGGTGAAAATAAGATATTGATCCTTACCTTCCTCCCAGGATCCCGTAGAGTGGCTGGGGGTGTGAGAAAGGAGCTCATCCTCTGGCGCCCTCAAGCCTGTGGCGAAATGCACCAAAGCTAAAAGCTGGAAGGCAGCGCGTCCCATGCTAGCAGCAATTGGGCTTCCACACCTAGAGGAAAGAAATGCCACTCTTTTCGGATTGCTACATACTTTTGCGAAGGAGCCCTGGCCTCCACCGGGGAAAGAACGGTTCTCCTCCTCTCCAAGCGGCCCGCCTCAGGTTCGCTTTGCGTTCCGATTACTGGACTTAACGGCAACCTGTGATGGGAGTGTCAACTCCCCACGAGGGGGGGGCTCGGCACTTTCACTAGCCTTGGAATGGACTGGGACGGCGGAGCCTTTTGGAGCCGCAGGAAGAGCGCGCTCGGCGAGGAACAGCTAGCGCGGACGGGTCTGATGGGGAGAGCAGTTTTCCGAGCCCACCAAAAGATGACCTGCTCCATCGCGCACAACTGATCTTTCACCACCAAGGTCTCCTGGGTAAAGTCCCCGACGGTGTCGCCGAGAAGCACAGCCTGGGATATGGGCACACTAAGAAAGCGTACTTTGTCAGCGCGGCGCATATCTTCAGGGTAAGCCAGGGTGGCATTTCCGGACCACTATGTGGCCATTGTCCTCCCCAGGGTTGGTGGCCGACTTGAAGGACATGAGAGCATAGTCGATCACCATGCGATGCTTACGCATAAGCCTGGGGAAGAACCGCCCCTGTGCAGCACAGCCAGGAGGCCATGGGGCACAGCAAAAGTGGCATGACCCCCAGCAGTGTGGGTTCTGGCCATGAGAGACACAGATAACCCACCCGCCTTAGACGGGGGTCTTTTTTTTTTTGGCCACCTCGCCATCAAGGGAGGTGAAGGCGGAAGCACACGTCAACCGGGCGGAGAAAGAACGCCCTCAATGCCAGCATGTGCTCGCTGTGCACCCCTGGGAAGAAGGGGACAGAGGCTGGAAGATTTATCTTACATCAGCCTGCACGTCACACCCTCTTGTCGGTGAGACTGGGGGACAAGCCATCTCCAGCCGCACTGCCAAAACAGCCCAGGAAGCGCAGCCATTATGTCTGATTCAAGAACCATGACCACGCATTGCACCCCGTAGGATGGAAGCGAGCCCGGTCTGTCATCTGAGCATAACAGCTCGCCCTCTGATGTTGCGATGGACCTTTTATCTCTGGTGTCATCAAGCGGAGGCGCGGGCATCCCGGGAAATAAACCGTACAACCGCCCGATTCTTGGATAGGGTACGCTGTGGAGGAGTGGGCAGTCCGCGGGCCCGGAGGCAACGGATAAACCCCCACTGTGATCTTCAGACCTTCCTGCATCCTAACCGCTTTCATGAGGAGCAATGGGGGTGGCTGAAGCCACAATCTCAGCTTGAAATCAGGTTGGCAGATAGCGTGTCTTCAGTCTCGTGATTAGGTCTGAAGCAACAATTCTGGTTAGCTGACTCCAGCAGCTCACTGATATAGCTCACTTTTGTTAGTTAGAGGTGGGTCTTTCGAAACACCCGAATCCACCCTGGCTATGGGCCTGCCTAATAATAAAAAAACTTAATTTAAAAACAGCATGGTTTGTTTACTTGTTTACTTGTGTATTCTTTTACTATGATTGTTTATTTGTCTGACCTGAAACATAAAAGTGTGACAGAAATGCAAAAAAAAAAAAAAAAAAAAGAAATCAGTAAGGGTCATATACCGTCATTTTTGCTGTATTTTGCTGTACTTTGATGTCATACATTTCCAGTCTGAGCATCACAATTTTACCTCAAAGCTTTAATCATAAAAAAAGCTGTTGTACATCTCATGCATTTGGTCAGAGAATACAAGACAGCCAATGTTATCAAACTGTCTATCACATTCAAACTGAAGCATCTTCAGGTAGCTGTTTTGAATGTATATGAGATTTGAACATTATAGCTGGAGGTGGTGTCCACTTTCGTGTCTATTTCTTATGAGCATCAATCATTTAACCGCAGAAGATTTTGAATGCTTGTAATGTTTTTCAAGCTTGTTTTCATGCTTGTTTTGACAAGTAATTAGGTTTATCTGCTGGTTTATTAACTTTATTTATTTTTAAGATCTATGTATACATTAAAGGGAATTATTTAAACTGAACAAGTATTAAAACATAAATAAATTTAATCCAAAGCCTCTGCAAATGTTCCTAAACATGTCTATAACGGTCTGTTATCATCTGTATGCATGATGACACATTTCAAACATCACAACTTTTTAAATTAGTTAAATATGTGTGATTAAGTACAACTGTGACAATATCATTTTAAGGGTAGTGTGTAGGCTAGATGCTTAAGAAGTTCAAATATAAATATTGTAACTGTATTGTAACTAATGTAACAAATTTAATTATTGCAGCTGGATGAATTGTTAATAATACATCAACATTTCCAAGACAATTTTGTCCAATATTTAGCTACAGTATATTTTAGTGATTATGAGTGCTGTGCTATTCACTTCTGTATATTGATTGGAAAGTTCATTTCTCATTGACATAAAAGAGTACACTGATGTCAACAAGGTACCAAGTGCATTAAAAAAAGTGGGTTGGTGTGATTTTGCCTAGTAGGGTGCAAATCTCTATGAACATATGTGCTGTCTAACACCTTTCCTGATTGAAAATAAAAAGTATATCTAATCTCTGAACCTTACACTAACAATAAATCATTACCAAAGTTTGACAGGACTAATAATTTAATAGCAATAGTGTAAAAGCACATCACCATAACTGTGAGCCTAAATTTAACATAAACTATAAACACCCCCTAAATCTGATTAGCTAATTGGAATGTTGTTCCAGGATCAAGATAGCTGTTGAACATCTCCTATAAGTTGGCGCCAATAGCCTACTGGTTAGGTATACTGTCATATATCACTATGGTGCTCACGGCGATCTGAGTTTGGTTCAATTCCTGACTTATCTCAATAACAGAAAAAAAAAAAAAAAACGTTAAAAATAATGATAAAACAGAACATATCCTACAATGTAAACAGATATATCTGTAAATTAGCAGTTTTCCATATTTTGGGATTCATGTTTTTATTTTTGCTTTTTTATTTATGCTTTTGAATTGCATTATGGGACCTTTCTTCTGAGAACTTTTAACCTTAACCATTGACTTTTGTTAACATGTTTTAATAGTTTAAAGTCTCTGTTGTCTGTGTTGCCTGTGTTGGTATATTGTCTGTGTTGTCTGTGATATATTGTCTGTGTTAGTGTTTTTATATTCTGGTCCAAAAACCTTGTTATAAGCTGCCAGTACATGTTCTTTTACCAATTTACTTCTACACATATTATTTATTTATACTTATACATTATATTATTTTAAATGACTAAAATGTCAATAGAAGTCACTTTCTTACACTGTAGAGTTGATTTTTCAGTATCGAAAGCTGACAGAGCAGAGATTAAGGTTCTATAATGCAACTCACAACTGTAAACAAATGGAAAACACAAAATACAGAACTGTTAAATAAAATATATATTTTCACTGTGTACTTGGTGAAATCAGACCTACCTTAAAAAGTGACATCCGTTGATGATCATTTGATGTGTGGTCCTGGCCAAACATCAACATTTGAAAAGATTAAAGCAATGGTCTCAATTTTAATTCCTGGAGGGCCACGGCTCTGCACAGTTTTGCTCCAACCACCTCTAATTTACACCTGCTTAATAGTCTCCACGATGGACATCCAGTGTTCTCCAGCCTCTGGCGCCTAGACTGCAGCTCTGCACAGGAAGTTTGACCAGAGGAAAAATTGGTTGTGCCCAACTGAGCTTGGTTTCTCTCAAGGTCTTTTTCCTTCACTTTCGTCAATTGATGAAGTTTTGTTCCTTGCCTCTGTCGACACTGGCTTGCATAGTTTGGAACTTGCGGAGCTGTGCATTGATGGATTTGCTCTTCAGTATTTAGACTTTCAGCAGTGAAAATTAAACCACACTGAACTGAACTAAACTGAACTTCAAGTTTCAATTTAAACACAGTTTCAATTTAGTAGAACTTCTATGTTAAGCTGCTTTGACAATCTATATTGTAAAAATGCTATAGAAATAAACATGTTTGAGACCTTTAGTTTAGAGTAAGAACACTATTAAATTACTGCATTTATCTTTAACTATATTGTTCTTCCTGAATTCTTCAACAAGATGCCAAATTTCCAAGAATATGTTACATTTTATAAAATCCACACATGGAATTTTACAGAAACAGTAAATCACATTCCGAAACAATCAGTCATGTCAGTGGATATCTGGCGATTTCGACTGACATACAGCACTGGTTTGAAATCACTAATCAGCAACCAAGCGGAGATGCCTCCCACTGCTACTGCACCTCTGATGACTCGCATACAGTCTAGTTCTCTGACAGAACACGTCTTGCGACCTGACAAGAAAAACTCATGCAGGGCTGCTGTGCGTCCAAAGTGTCAATCTTCCCCGCTCACAAGCTGAATACAGCCATATATCCTTCCACCAGCGGAATAAACCAAAACCAGTATTTTTTTAAAGGGCACGTGTTTTAGCTGCTAGTTAAGAAGACACCCGGCAGGATCCCATTGAGGATAGCTAAAGGCTGTGTTTCCACAGGGCATAGTTTGTCATCAGATGTTGTTTCCTGTGCTTCACTTCATGCACAGATAGTGAAGAAGAGCCTGCAGTAGTGCTCTTCTGTTTACTTCCAAGCCCCTTGAGGGAAATTGGTGTCCAATCTCATTCAGGTGGGCTGAAGCTGAGTTTTATGTAACGCTATTTTTCTTTTCATTCTTTTTTTAACAAAGTGCACATTGACCTTTTGGTGCACGGCTACCCTGGGAGAGGAAAGAATGCAAGCCTTTCCGGCGGAGACAATAGAGAGACCTACCACTGGAAAGAGCTGAATCCGCCGGTGAAAAGCTCTGCACGTCTCTGCGAGTGTGAATGCAGTTCATGTGAAGCATAGCTCGAAGCATCTGCATTCGCATTCAACCTTTGCATATCTCTGTAACTTGTACCACAGCGATTATGTGCCCCGAAAAGAGCTGATAGACACAAATGCATCACAGCCATCAATCATTTTTATAAAAAGAGCATTTATTTCAAAGTTTTTTGCTTCTTAGACTGAAGCACATAATAAAGCAACAGTACAATGTTCATAAAATATAAGTGTGATGCTGTAATATTTTCCTTACATGTTGAAATACTGATATTTGTATGTATACTAAAATAAGAACTTTTAAAATTGTACAAATAGTTACCATAAAATCGACATAGAAATTAGCCATTTCTCACTGCGACAGGACAGACTGATATTTCTCTCCAAAGAGAATAACATAAGCCATTAAAGAGAATGAGAAATGAGAAGAACTGAAGGAAAACATAATAATAATCATAATGATATCATCATAATGAAAAATAAAGATAGAGAGAGAGCGAGAGGAAGATTTACATAAACTGATCGGTGTAAGATTGATCCTCAAGAGACATATTTTGCACATTGTACTGTACATACGTTATAAGGACTTTAGCTTGCTTTAGGATATAGCTTTCAAGTTACAAAAAAAAATGCACTGCGTTGCAAGAGTGTCCATTAGTTAAGGCGTTTTTTGAGCTCACAGGTCTTTCTTTGTGATTGTTCGAGATGGAATTGGGCAGAAGGTTTGTGATTTTTTTTTTCTTTTTCGTTTTTCTTTAGATGACAGAAACACTAGAAGAGTCTATTTTTGCTCGATCCATCGGCTTCCAGATATATATTTATATGTATAAAAACAAACAGAAACGTAAAAAAAAAAAAAAAAGAAATCAAGAGGACCTGTTTGGACAATATCTCCAAAGACAATATGGAGGCGCTACAGAAGTTACACAAGTCTCAATTTGCTGACGATCGCTCCAGATTACTTAATAAGGCAACTGTTTTTGTTTTTTTTATTATTATTATTTCTTCATGAGCTCGTTCACAGTATCAACAAATCCATGTCTCTCTGTGATCCACATCCACAACCTCAAATCTGCAGGAACCTACAAACATCAAAAGTGAAACGTAATGTTCTTCAGTTCTTAAACAACAACATGGTCGCTTATTACTTCATTTCATACACACCATAGAGACACGTCCACCAGATAGGTGCCTATTTGTCCCTTTCATCTTTCTTTTTATTTATTTATTTTGTTGTTTTTTTTTTTTTGTAAAATTTTTATTTCTACCCCTCTGGCTCCCCCATAGCACATTGTGATCGCACCTATTGACTCTCCCAGCCATCTAGTATACCACGCGTATACTTACAACCTAAAGTTTACTATAAAGTGATAAATTCATGGAATACTTATAGTAAACTTCACAAAACACACAGTTAGTGGGAGGGAGATGAAAAAAAATGGACTTATTTGAGCGAACGTTAAGAGTTGTCATCGATGGAGTCTTTGGTGCCGTAAAGATCGGCTAGTTTCTTGAAGCGTGGCCCCCAACTTTGGAGGTAATCATAGTCCAGGTCTGAATCTGTGGTCACTGACTCCAAGGAACTGAGGGAGCCGGCAATAGAGCCTCTACCTTCGTAACCGTAGATCTGAATAGAGTCATAAGGGGGTGCTGTGGGGTCATTGTCCGCATCGGAAATGCGCGTTTTGATGAAATCATCTACATCCACGCTATTGCCGATGGGCCTCAGCCCGGGCCGCATGGGGTACTGCAGCTCGGGCTTCATATCCTTACGGGGCAGAAAGCCATTTGCACCGTCTGGATTCTGTAAGGTGGCGATGTCAAACGCCTCGGTGTCCTCCTCTCCGCCTCCTTCGTCATCATAGGTGATGATGTTCTCCCGGATGTCTTCCTCCTCAAATACAATCAAAGGCTCCTTCTTCTGCCGCCGCAAGGCTACGAACAGCACCACGATCGCTGTAGACATGCAAACAAATGTCAAGCCAAGGGTAATAGCATCTCTGAGTCTTGCTACCATGACTCTGTATAACAGTAAAGACGTCAGAAAGTGTTTTCTTAAATGTTCTCCCTGGAACTAGGAAGATAAAACGTTCATGTTAAATGCAATGCTTTAATGCTGCTGCTTGAGACAGCTAATATATTTTGGGATATGATGAAGGGTAACATTACAGCTCTTCAATATAACTTGACATGCTATAAAGTTAAATCTTGCACATATACCATTTTGTAAGATGTGGATTTGAGTGCTATTTAAGAGTCACTGTCTCTCTCACGGTGTACCAAGCAGAAAGATAGATAGATAGATAGATAGATAGATAGATAGATAGATAGACAGACAGACAGACAGACAGACAGACAGACAGACAGACAGACAGA
>CAIGQZ010001108.1:28893072-28903072 GCA_903798205.1 Danio tinwini
ATATATATATATATATATATATATTAGAGGTGTGAACCTACACTGGTCTCACGGTTCGGTTCGGTTACGATTATCATGCCATTGATTCGGTTCAATTCGATATCTCGGTGCATTGACGATGCTTACCATACATAATTCGACTTTTTCTTTACAACACAACATTTTTTAAATTAAAATCTATAAATCTATATTAATATTTATATACTATTTGTAATACAATTTTGTCCTTTTATACAAGCAGTAAAATACATTAACTGTACCTTTAATTTTACCTGCTCAAAGAAAACACAATTTTTGAATGTATCAAACAAAACTCCAATACATGCACTGAAGACAGCATGAGCATTTAGAGCAAATAAATAATGTAAATATTATCCCGCTTGCTTTTTGAGCGATGTCAAATGAGGTCTTACACCCCTATGACTGGTCATTGTCTTCACTCGCTGCAGTTACAGTCTATATGCGCATAATACTCAGTTATCACAAGTAATCCATAACAGACATAATGGAGAAAACTCGCAGGCAGGCTCGTATCGCTTTAACAGCAAAGAGGAAAGGAAAAGTTACCTCACAAACACCAGCGGGTCAAATGTCTAAAGTGAGAGTGAGAGAGAGGCAGAGACGGATTTTTACAGCATTTCTCCCTAGTAGTGAAATAGCAGCTTCTGTGCTGTGCCATCTTCAGTGTCAATGAAAGACTTTCCAGCAAATTCACAAGCAGTTAATCTGTGCATAATTATCTACCTTTTAAGTAGTTGGAGCGTTATAAATACTCACCCTCGCCTCCTTCGCAATAGTATTCTATTGCGACATTGCGCATAGGAGATAAATGACATCAGTACATAACAACCGGTTATGATTATTACTGAACCAATATCAAATTGTCCCCGTCTGCATGGCGGTGCACCGAAGAAACAGACACCCCTAATATATATATCATACTTATCATATTTGACTGCAAACTTTTTTTTTTTGCTTTAGCAGCTTTCATGCATAACTCATTATTTTTTTGTGTTGTGGATGTATTTTTCTAATATATACTTTTTTATATATCTGATAAATACATTTATTCTATGCTAACAGAGTGCTTGTTCAACATACTGTACACAGGTGTGACTACAACCTATAAAACATGTGCATGATATTTTATTTATGTGATGAATTCAGGATCTTTTGCATTATATTTTTATTTATAAATTGCCCAGTATAGCTACTTTTGTTAATGTAAAACATTGGTTAAAACATTAAATGAAGATTAACATGCCTGTACTGTATGTAAAATCATATAGTCACTAAAAAAAATCTTTTAAAAAAACTGTTAAACAGCATAAATTCTGTATTAGGAAATATGAATTCATCAGAAAAAAGGAAATAGATCTCAAGGCATAAAGATTTTACTAAGTATTTGATTGTTTTAGTGCTAAATGTACAAATCTTAAAAAAAACAAAACAATTAAAAACACTTTTTTGCAGTTAGATTGACTAAGAAAGCCCATGCTGGACTAAAGACCTTAAGCATTTGTATGACATATTTTTTGAACTGGAACGTGTCTCTCTTGTTTACTTGTGATCTGAACGAACAAAATGTGTCCTATCACAGGGTAAACAGGGCAGCATCAGTCATTTTAAATTTGCAGACTCCCTCTTTCTCATCTGCATAGTCATCCTCCTAGCCTTCATTGTAATCTTTATAAACTAGCCTACATAATGTGCGTGATAGCCTTGGTTGAAAAAGCTGTGCACTGCAGCATGCAGGTGCGCAATGACGAAAATAGACTGACTGCATCAAAACGGCGCCCAAATTGCAAGAATGAATATAGATCGCACCACCAAACACATAAAAACGAAAGTAACAAGTCGGATAAAAAAATGTAGGAAAAGTAAAAATGTAAGGAGTAAAAGTAAAAAGTTGTCAAAAAACAAGTAGTGGAGTAAAGTACTGATACCAGACAAATCTACCTAAGTACAGTAACGTAAGCATTTGTACTTCGTTACTTTCCATCTTTGAGACCCACATATAAATGCAACTGACATTCTCAGAATCTTGGAGCCTCTACAAGGCACACATTCATAACCAGATCCATTTTCCCTTTTTTATTACAACACAGATGATATTCCATACTCGTAATATTTAGAGTTCATGCACACATATATAATCGGCAGGCCTTCATTATGTCCGTCTGATAAGAGGAGCAGTGTCAGAGCCTCTGTGCAGAAAGAGGAGCATAATGGAGCTTCAGATAAATGGGTGGGCAAAGCTGCTGAAAACTGTATCCATTTGAAAGCTCCAGATCCTGATAAAGCCAGTCAATCTGAGTAGTCTAATCTGTCTCTGTAATATTGTTGGCTTTTGAAATGGCCTTCTAAAAAGTGTACATCTCCTCTCTCATTAAAACAGACCAAATGGGAGAGGCAGTCATTTTCTCCCTGTCTTTCACTCCATCAACTTCTCTGTTCACACTGATTCGCTCTATTAACCAAGACAAAAAAAAAAGTGTAAACAGATCTGTGATTGCAAACATTTACACTTTAAATACAATTAAGCCGTGTTCCACTCAGTCAGACAACAATTACATGGAGTTACTAGAATCAGCCATGGATGCCTTTATTGGATATTTCCAATCTATTGGCGGTCAAAAAGAAATACAGTACAATCAGAAATTAGCCAGTGAAACTGAGTAGTTTAGTCATGACATCAATTTGTAGGTCAACCTAAAAGGCTGTTTCGCTATCGGGTCCCTTGGGGTGTTTAGAATAGAAAAGGTTTCGATTTTTGAGTAAAATAAGGTCTGTGGTTTAACTTGTTTTATATGAATCTAAGGTTGAATTTTAAAGTATACTTCAATGTTTACGTCTATGTCAGGATCCATGTACAGTGCAAGCGACATGAATTGCATCATCAAATCAGTGTGTGCAACATTTTTTTTTTATTTGCTATCTGCACAGGGTACCTAGAGATAGCACAAGTGCTCTGAACTGTATTTGCGCTACTTTTTTGTCCACAAGATATTAAAACTGAACTAAGGTGTGTTTCCAAAAAGCATAGCCGACTAAGGTCGCAAGTTCCATCATCACAATTATAGCTTAACGACTTGGTGTTTTCCAAATTCCGTCGTTCCACTGAATAATTGCAAACTGCATTGCAAACCTGTGCGATTCTAACTACACCACTACAGCTGTAGTTAGAAACATAGTTACTGGTTGTTTTCTATTCCCAGTTATCCCCTTATGCCCTATTCCTTTTCGAATGTTACAACATCCACTTTAAATGATCAATTTAAAAAAGCTTAAAGTTATCTCATGTGTAATTTGCTTTCAAAGTTATTTTTTACAGTTAAATTTGAGCAAACTTCAAATTGACATTTGCGCTCATTTTGTAGTGCACTCTAATATCATTTATGCCATTTTGAATGTAGCATGGCTCATATCAAAAACTATACAGTAGGTGACCTATGATTTACAAGCAGAAATCTGGAACATCTCCAAAGCTTGCAAAAAAAAAAAAAAAGGATTTCTGAACCTGAATGTAATTATTGCAACAAATGAAAAATAAGTAAATTTTAAATCATTGTTTGACCATATATCTGATTTATATGCTATATGAGATTAGCCTACACTCTTTTTTTTTTTACTTGTTCAAACTACTTAATTAAAATATGCTGAAACAACACAATTCTTGAGCTTTCATTGGGACAGCTTACTTTTTTATGTTCATTCCACATAAATTTGTTAAAAGTGTTTAGTTAACTTAATCAATTTGTGTTGGGACATCATGAATGAATTGTAAGGAACCCTGCATTTTTTACAGTGTACATGCTAGATAGTGTAAGTGGCTTTATGTGTATAATACAGTATGGAATATTCTCCATAATGTAGAAATATAGGCCCTATTTGTGCCATTTACATTAATATGCAAAACAAGTGCACGTTTTTATCAAAACTAATATTGGAAAAAAAAGTCCATGTGTGCACGTGTAAAACAATAAAATTTGAGAAAAAAAAAATCCTAAAGAAGTTGTTACAACTACGAGCAACTACGGTTTTGGGAAACACTTGGCAATACATTGTTCATTTCCCAAACGATGCATCGTACTGTGGTAGTTCAGCCGCAAGTTATGCCGTTGTTTGGGAAACACATCCTAGGACCTTTGTTTCACTGTCAGCTAATTAACGGGGATGAAATGAAATAATGACATGTTCAAGTGATGTCCAACAGACTTGTTTTATTTATGTTATCAGAATTCTGGGCTAATTTTAATAGCTGAGTTGCGCTAGCAATAAACTTTTAACATGGTGGAGATAAGAATGAGTATTTCTTTGACTGCTATTTTTTAATAGGTTTATCTACAACAGCTCTATTGCCTAGCTTGTTGTTGCAATAGTGCATATATATATATATATATATATATATATATATATATGTTATGTTTTATAAGCAGTACAATTAGCAAATAATTCACTGAATTTACAAAACTGTCTCTTTTCTAGCACATTGTGTGTTTAAATGGTTATCCCACAAGGGTTACGCTTCACCATTTTATTTATGCATTTTTTTATTTTCTTAAAATAAAGTACTAGAATACAATTAGCTCACAATCACCACCTCAAAAATAGGAAGTAGGAAATCTCAGATTACACATGAAGAAAGCATCAAAAACAGAGGCATGTGTTGATGAGTACATGTGTGTGGAGATTGAAAGTAGTCCACATGTCTGTGTGTAACAAAAACAAATAAGCTCCTTTCTATCCTAACCTTAGGAGACAGTGGACAAAGATAATCTTTCTAGTGCATCTAGTGAACCTTAATAAATGGTCTCAACTCAGTGAAAAAAAATGTTCTAAGCTTTTATTTAGCAATGAAAAACAGCAGCCTTCACCACTTAAGGTACTGTATGACTGGATATAATTTTTTGTAAACCAAAAGGGAACATATGGAGTGATTTTAATAAAACTATAAGTAACTTATAAACCCATTGCTTAAAAATGCTAATTCTCTTCCAGGTTTTCCGACTACAAACTGAACAGCTCTATAGGTGGGCAACGGTTTAGTTTGTTAGCATATGGACAGTTCATTAACATATCATAGCAGTCATACTGAGAGTTCTGAAAAAACACCAAAGCTTGTTGTAAGCAAAGTAAACACATTTTGGTTTCTTTGAAGCATACATATTTTAGCTTGTAATCTACCAAGAGCCACCACATAATGAGTTCATATAAAAGCCACAAATTCCCCTCAAACTGATCACCACCCAGTCACGATGGCACTTCTCAGTGTGCTCGAACTTAAAGCTTCTCATTTCTCAGCTATAGAGTCTCACGTCTCACAGTAGGTGGGTCTTCAGACCTTCAAATTATTAAACTAAAGAGTGGTGCTGAAGGGTTGATTTTTGGGTGCGCCAAGCAGGATGCCTGAGAAACAAGACTGCCTACCAGCTGGGCTTCACCCACGTTTCTAAATCACAGATGGAGAAGCTCGAACGAGAGCGACTCCTTCATAATTAATAAGAGAGGAAGTTGACTTGAGTTTGCCCACCTCATCATGACCTAATTACCAACGCGAGTTTGGCTGGGCGACACTTACTCCTACACATGGATAAACTCATTTGGTTTGGAAAGAGACTCAAAATATTTTGTGTTTTCAATTGGCGTTTTTCCTGAGGCAGTTTACTTGGCTTGAAAGAAGCCATCCTTCTGTGGAAATGATCCTATTATGAGGTGCTTTGTGTGTCACGCACCTCTGTTGTCCTTGAGGGAGAAACTGTGGTTGTTGGCGACCTCGGGGGCCAGGCTGAAGTGGAAGTGCTGGCGGTGGGCCATTTCATCCTTATCCGTAGCGCTAACCGTCTCAATGAGCTGTGGAGCAGAGAGTTCAAATCAGGCCATGTTAAATTGGTTAAAATCACCAGGGCATGCCTTTAAATAAATGTATGCCTCTTTTATCTCTCTTTCATTCTCTCCCTCTGTCTTTTTCTCTTTGTCACTTACTCAAACTTCCAACTGCCTGACAAAGGGAAAGTGAACACTGCATTGATTAAATTTAGGCATCAATATAATCTTTCATGATGTTAATTTCAAAACTTTTGATTAAAGTTGTGACCTCTTTATAAGTTAGCTAACTCATTAATAGTTTCCTGAACCTATATATAGTTTCCTGAATATATATATATATATATATATATATATATATATATATATATATATATATATATATACACACACACTCACCGGCCACTTTATTAGGTACACCTTATTAGTACCAGGTTGGACCCCCTTTTGCCTTCATAACCGCCTTAATCCTTCGTGACATAGATTCAACAAGGTACTGGAAAATTCCTCAGAGATTTTGGTCCATATTGACATGATAGCATCACACAGTTGCTGCAGATTTGTCGGCTGCACATCCATAATGCAAATCTCCTGTTCCACCACATCCCAAACTTGCTCTATTGACTTGAGACCTGGTGACTGTGGAGGCCATTTGAGTACAGTGAACTCATTGGCATGTTCAAGATACCAGTCTGAGATGATTTGCGCTTTATGACATGGTGCATTATCCTGCAGGAAGTAGCCATCAGAAGATGGGTACACTGTGGTCATAAAGGGATGGACATGGTCAGCAACTATACTCAGGTACGCTGTGGCATTGACACAATGCTTAATTGGTACTAATGGGCCCAAAGTGTGCCAAGAAAATATCCCCCACACCATTACACCACCTCCAGCAGCCTAAACCATTGACATGAAGGCAGGATGGATCCATGCTTTCATGTGGTTGATGCCAAATTCTGTCCCTACCATCCTATTGTCGCAGCAGAAATCGAGACTCATCAGACCAGGCAACATTTTTCCAATCTTCTATTGTCCAATTTTGGTGAGCCTGTCCGAATTGTAGCCTTTTTCCTGTTCTTAGCTGACAGGAGTGGCAGCCGGTGTGGTCTTCTGCTGCTGTAGCCTATCTGCCTCAAGGTTCGGAGTGTTGTGCATTCAGAGATGCTTTTCTGCATACCTTGGTTGTAACGAGTGGTTATTTGAGTTACTGCTTCCTTTCTATCAACTCTGGCCATTCTCCTTTAACCTCTGGCATCAACAAGGCATTTGCGCCCACAGAACTGTCGCTCACTGGATATTTTCTCTTTTTAGAGCATTCTCTGTAAAACCTAGAGATGGTGTGCATGAAAATCCCAGTAGATAAGCAGTTTCTGAAATACTCAAACCAGCTCATCTGGCACCAACTACCATGCCATGTCAAAAGTCACTTAAATCACCTTTATTCCCCATTCTGATGCTCAGTTTAAACTGCAGCAGATCAACTTGACTATGTCTACATGCCTAAATACATTTAGGTGCTGCCATGTGATTGGCTGATTAGAAATTTGTGTTAACAAGCAGTTGGACAGGTGTACCTAATAAAATGGCTGATGAGTGTATATTATCTGCTAATAAGGTTATTATAAACTACTGGTTTAATACAGTAAAATACAAAAAAAATGTGATTATGTGATTGTATTTTTAGCAATAAAAAAAAGTTTCTTTTTTTTGTAATTTAACATTCAGTAATTTTGCAATCAACATTTCAGTTGTCATTAATTGACTCCTTAGTCGCACATGTGCTTTCAATCAGTTTAATATACGGGTTTGTTGTCATTCTGTTTATTTTTTTTTTTATGATGCAGTACTTCGTTGATGAATGTAAAAATTTTAATAGCAAATTATCTGTAACAAAAATAGTCTGTAACAATAAAGTATGAATGATTTTTTTCTGTTTCTGTTCTTTACACGAATGAATAAATGCATACTGTGCATGACTGACTGTGTATATACTGTACAGTATATGCTAGCACACGCTTGTATATGCATTCACAATCAATGCAATTTGTAATTAAACTAATGCTCATTGTTCATTTACATAATACATTAATGACAATCTATGCATATAATTGAAAATTATGCAAAATAAATTAGCAGCAACATTGATGTATTACATGAATAAATAAAAAAATAATAATTAGACCTATATTTATAAGTGAGCAAACGTAAATGATAATAAAAAACATTATTCATTTTTAGTTCATGAATCCTAATGCATTACCTAATTTTAATGCATTTTACTGATTGTTACTGATTTAATTAGAGCTGAAATATTTAATTGGCTCTCAATTATACATTAAGTTGACTTACCTTTCCAGGGTTGACATTCTCACAGACCAGCACTTCATTTTGAGTGGCAAATTCTGGAGCGTTATCATTCACATCTTTGACTTTGATATTGACTCGTACTTTTGCATCTTGATGATGGCCACCTAGAAAGAAAAAAAGAAGATGAAGAAAAAAAATAGAGATATATCTGTAGTCAGAGTGTTGTATACATTTAAGGGGAATAGATGTAAGTGATGAGTAAGTGACTTTAAATGTGCTTCGCTCACAATGAAATGTTCAAGTTTACTGAGTGCCTTGATATTATGCTTCCAGACACAAGCATCTTCCCCATAACAAAAGAATATCTTCAATGCATTTTCTGTCTTTAGACGTGAATTTGTGATGGTTGAAATTATCAAAGACAGCGGCATGAAAAGGAAAATGTACGAGACAGAAGCCTTGAATTCAATCAGAAACAAACACTAACTGCACCTCAAGGAAATCACATGCTCTCAAAAATAAATATATAACATTTTAGGGCCAATTACACACTGTTCACTGAACTGAGGGTATGATTTGAAGTTTGAAGAGGTAATCTGTGGCTGTCTCTACTGGATTCATGCAGTGGGCCTGGCGACACAACAACCACATAAGAGCAGGGTGGAGGGAGAGCTGGAGAGCTCGGTTAGGGAAAAAATGAGAAACACGCAAGGCTACTCTGTTATTTAAAAGCCCAGAAAAGAGATGAGTGACCTACCAATCTCTGTAGCGCTGACAGAAATGTTGTGCCAAGCCTGTGCTTCCCGATCTAAAGGCCTTGTGGTCTTAATAATGCCATCCTCGGGATTAATGGTGAAAAACTCTTCTAAGTCTGTGTAGTGTGGGATCATATATCTGGCATGAAAGAGAACAAAATATAAATATTGAAATGTAAAAACTTTCATTTGGGGGTTTTCTTTCTTGGTAACACTTTATTTTGATGGTCCATTTGAGTATTAGTAGACTGTCTGCTTAATATCTGTTGACACTGATCCTTCAACAGACATTTAACTGACTATAAGAAACTTTGCAAGTACATGTTAACTTACACTAACCCTAACCCCAACTCTAATCCCAACCTAACAATCTACTTATAATCTAATGAGAATTAGTTGGCATGTAGATGCAATGTAGCTTAAATTCAACAAACAAAACCATCAAAATAAAGTGTGACCAAACATTTTACTGATTGCTATATGACTCAAAGCATTAATAATACTGCTGGACTGACAAGACAAAACAAAACAGCTAATACAAATGCTATCTGAGGGTTTTTGGAGGAAGCGAGCGCTACCTGATGGGGTTGTTCATCATGTCGGTGTCTTTGGCATGCACACGGCCGACCAGAGTGCCTGCTGGGGCGTTTTCCTCCACCTCGAAGTTGTAGCTGGGAGCCATGAAGGTGGGGGGCTCGTCTGCATCTTCTACTGATATTTTCACAATGGTTGTATCCTTGTATGGACCCCAGGCGATGAAACGAGGGTCCACGTGTGTATTGGTGGCTTCTACTTTGAGTGTGTACGATCGCTTAGTCTCAAAGTCCACAGGCTGAAAACAAGAAGTCAGTGAACATTTTAATGAGTTATTATAAATAAATAAATTAATTAATTAAAAAATAAATAAATTAATTAAATATAAAAAATAAATAAATAAATAAATAAAATAAAAATGTATTAATTAATTAAATAATAAAACAACTAAATAACTAACTAAATAAATAAATAAAAATAAATAAATAAACAAATGAATAAATAAATAAATTAATAAATAAATAAATAAATAAATAAATAAATAAATAAATAAATAAATAAATAAATAAATAAAT
>CAIGQZ010001108.1:28903082-28918874 GCA_903798205.1 Danio tinwini
AATAAATAAATAAATAAATAAATAAATAAATAAATAAATAAATAAATCACTGTACATGCTTGAATAGTAAATGACCCCTTTGTCAACTGATTCTGGATTGCAATCAGGCTTAATTATCAGGTAGATGAGTCTGAGCAATGAAATGGCCATCGAAAGATTACCTATAAATCAATAGAAATCCCCCAAAACCCTAGAATACATCAAACCAGATAAATAAAACAGAAAAGTATAAAAGAAACAGACTAGAGGGCACTGTTGTTATACATTTGGAGAGAAGAAATAAATCCACAAAGAAACTCAAATGAAAAAGCATACAAATATCAAAGCCCTTGCAGACGCATTTCAGTTACAGACTGCACTTTCTCCCAATTCTCAAACGGCTCAGTTCTCATGCCATTTAGGTGCAAGCACATGAAACAAGATTTAAAAAAACAACTTGTGTCCAAATGTATCCTGCCTGTGTCCTCCTGCATCGCTAGTTTTCACACGTCCGCTTGTTTTCTGATTAGCCTGTCTCACCCGTCACACCTCTCGGTCACAAATTACCAAGTGAGAATTACACATAAAGGGTACATATCATCCCAAACACACACGTACACATGCCTGTTAGCTGTGTGTTGATTGGTTGAAAGTTGTTTTTCTTGCTTCTTCTATCCCCTTTTATTTTCTTTGGATCTCTTTAATGGAGCTGCCAACGCTGGAAACAAGTATGACCCAGTTCTTTTCTCCAACAGGTTGGAAACTATTCTCTGTTTATCCTGACAACAGCAGTCCCCGCTCCCTCTCTCTCTCTCTCTCCCTTTCCCCTAATACAATCCTTTATTTGGCACCTAATAACTCCCGACTGAACCTAATCAGAAGCAGATAATATTCACAATAATGCTACATCTCATCTTAATATTCAGCCTGCGTTGCCTGCCCGCAGTTGAAACAGAATACTTGATTAAAACCCTGGCAATTCCGTCAGTAATTTCGACTTTAATTTTCAACATGCTTTGAAGAGCAAAAGGTGATGATTTCCCAAGAGGTGTATCAGCGAGGCATTGTGTTATTGAGTGAAGCAGCATTGCATCAAGCTGATTGTTGTTGGCATTCCGTATTGTCTGTTCTCTCACCCTTCTGCCTGATTCATCCCCTCCTTATACGCTACTCAACAATCTGCAAAAGCACTGCTGTAGCAATGTAAAAAAAGAGCAAGGCCAACAAATTCCCCTTTGCAACCACAATATAGCAGTGCAGATTACACAGCTCAAACAGCAACAATTCCTGATTGCATATATTTTCCTTTCTTCAATACGTTTTTTTTTTTCTCTTTCTTTTTTTGTGGAAAATCCTTTGAAATTTTGAGTGGTGGGGTGAAGAGTATAAGATCACCAGCAGGTGGCAGTGTTACAGCTGCATACTGGGTCTCTTTGGCTCTCAGGCTAAAGCTGGTTGGTGGCAAGCAGGCTCCTCGGGGCAATGTAAGAATTTCTTTTGGCCGCAGGAAGTGAGGGTACAGACGGGCGGCAGTCTAACCCGAGTGACTGTGTAATTGTCTGCATAATCCAGGGCCTCAGAGCAGGGAAAGAATAACCCGGGCATCATGGCCCAGATGAGCTCCCCTCATACGGATAGAAAGAAGCAGCCATGAAAGTCAATGCTCATCTCACATATAATAGGCAAGGGATGGGCAATGTCATTGCAATTACAGAGGGAAAATGGTGAAAAATCACCCTAGCTTCCCAGTAGTCCTACACCTGCCCTCACAATCTTGCATATCCGAGCGCCTATGCAAATCGAAAGACAAATGGACAAGCAAATAAGCTAAATGCAAACGATTCCTCAAGAAGAGAACTCGAGAGACTAAAGAATGGACAGAGAGACTCGCAATAATTCTACCTGACAAGAAGACCCTCCATTTTGCGCACAACACACACACACGCGTGCATACAATTATGTGCACAATCACAGTTACATAACAAATAACACATAGCAAGACATTGCTTTCACATGTACATCTTGCTTTTTCTGCTCTCACACACTTTACCTTCTTTAGTTTGATGACTGCCTCCTGGGTCTCCGAGTCCTTGGTGATTTCAAAGTAGTTCATGCCGTCTCCCTCTAAGATGCGATAATCCACCAGTCCGTTCTCAGCCAGATCAGGATCTCTGGCCTTCAGTCTGCCCACCTCCTCACCGGGAACCTTGTCCTCAGAGACCGCCATGGCGTAAACACCTGAGATGGAAGAGAGTGAGTCCTGGGAGCTCTTAGGAAAGGGGAGGAGGGAGGGGGTGTAAGAGGTAATATGGTTTGTAATATCTTTGAGTCACAGGCAAGAAAAATCATGATCACACTGCCCACCCGGGAATATGAAGCCAGTTTGCTGTGTGATACCGGCGCTACCTTCAGCTAGCTGCCTGGCACCTGTGTGCACTAAGCTGGTGAGAAAAGGAGTGCATGTGTGAAATTTATATTTGTGCACTGGAGTGAGCCTATATGTGTATGTGGGCGGGTGTATGAAGACTAAAACAGACACCTGCCTAAGGCTGGAGCTCACAGAAGGACCATATGGCCCCACTCCCTGTCTGCTCAAAGCCAAAGGCTTCAGCTGCATTTACAAAAATAACTTCCACATGGGGAGGAAGTCCTCGCAAAGAAAGGCCAGAGTGTGCAAAGAGGTCTGTATTTTCAATCAGACCCTCGACAGAGCAAAAGAAACCGAGCATTTTCTCATCAACACGTTTTCTAGGAGTTAAGTTTGCAGCGAATCATGTGTCAAAGACTGTTTTGGATAGGGCAAACAACTCTGGCAATCGATACAGAGTCTAAAAGAGACTGTCCAAGCAGCATTTTTGGAGCGAGCGGAACCACATTCAATATCTGAAGCTCGAATTCTCAACTGTGCTCTGAGCCAAACTGCTGTCTACATTAAAAAATCTATCTCGCTCCTGAAATGTTCCATCATGCAGCTGGCTCAAGACTATCGGTGAGGTAGATTTAAGGATCTGCTGGTCTAAGCTACTCATTGTGGGCAATAACCTTGCAATGTACAGTTTATTTTGGTCCATGAATAACAGTTTCTAGCAGCACCAAAAACAGGGCTTGTGAAAGAGCTGAAGCACTGGGACCATGCTGCATTCTGCTTAAGTCAGGGAAAAGCTTGAAGGCCCTTTGCTACCGAGCCCGAGGCTCAAAGTGCACAAAAAAGAGAATGCTTGGAGGAGATTTATAGGGCCGATTTCTGGAACAAAAGACAGATAAAATCTATGTGCTTAGTGTGCAGTTTAATGTCACATCGGCAACGCATGAGCACTAGCTCCCACAAGCCAGTTCCTGCTCTCTTTGGTATATGCAAACATGGTAAATATTTCATACAGTCTTTCACGCTTGAGTGGCTTGATGTCATTGCGCTTGTGCTGAACGTTTAAAGAACGTTTGAATAATTAAGTAGTGATATTTTCATGTTAACATCTGTAGCTCATATTAGCAGATTTCGACTTGGTCCCAGAGGGCTTGTCAATGTTAATATGTGGTTTGAGGATTGAAGTGTGGAGAAGAAAGAGCTGTACACTGGCTAAAAGCAAACTCTTCTCCCTTGGTGCATGCATAGCAGAGGTCAGAGTGATGTTGTGTGTAGCCAGCCAAAGAGCAAGGCATGGCCACAGTGACTATAATAAAAGCTGACAAGGATAGAGGGGGACAGAAATGATGGATGAAGGAGAGATGGAGACAGGGAAAGAGAGAAAAACGGAGAAAGAGGGAGCATTCACAGCTGGAAGAATAAATTTTCTCACCCTGAGCGAACTTTGGAGGGTTGTCATTGACATCAGTCAGGGTTATTTTAACCTGAGTGGTTCCTGACAGACCGCCCATGTGTCCACCCATGTCCTTGGCCTGGATGACGACATCGTATTCCTGCCTGGCCTCCCTGTCCATCATGGGAAGAGCTGTCCGAATTATTCCTGTTTAAATGACACCAGAAATAGATGTATAGAGTAAGATGGAATAAGAGATCATAGAATCTTAACTCGGCAAGTTAACTTTGACTTTCAACAATGTCACTTAGAATTATTCCAAATGTATTATATTGTTATTATTTTTTGAAAGTTAAGGTAGTTTTTCCTATCACAGTTAGGGTAGGCATAAGTTAGGAGTAAATGTATACAGGGATCTTCCTCTATTATGCACACACCGTGTACTGTGAGCTTTTATGAAGCATGGCAACTGACCTTGGATTTACACAAGAAAAATGCTGCAGAATACAATTTCAACTGATTTCAATTGATGTGTTACACTTCTAGTTAACATTCAGATCATACAATTTTGCAACACAACTGTAACATTTCTCCTTAATGCAAAGTAAATATATCAGTGGTAAGCACTAAGCGGTAACGTTTTATCATGTATCCTATATTATTATTTCATAAATCTAAGAACACAAATACGAAACACTATGGTAGGAGTTGATCTACATGCATAGCTGTTTCCAAGAATAGACACATTTTGCCTTTTTTTAACCATTTGGCAAAATAATTTGTGAACATCTTTCCATCCACATGAAATTACCCACAGGATAACAAACCAAAGAGAACATGCAACTATCATGAGTCATCGAGAGCAATAGAGAGCAGGTGCCAAAGTTGCTGTGGATCCACTCTGCTGAATTCCTCCGTAATTGGCACATATTTGCAAAAAAAATTACAGTCTATTTGGCAAAATAAGCTATATTAAAAAATTCCCCAAATTGTATTATTTAAGTCTTATGGTATACCTCAAATCAAAAGGAAATTTATAGTAATGTTTACATTTCTCAATTTCTCAAGCTCACTCTCTAAAATCTCTTAGATATCCAGAGCATTCACAGATTACATTGACTGCAAGTCTCTGGAATATACATGAAATATTGTGTTAATGCTTTGTTAGTACCACACAGATGTTTATTAGCAGCATCTGCTCCATCTTTTCTGACTGCTATAAGGGGTTTCCACTGCCACTGGGACATTGTAGGATTATGTGGCCATGGGTTAATTTAGCTCTGAGAAAGCAAGGTGCTCTTCTGAAGCGTGAAAGGACTACCCTCTTCGTTCCCAATTCTCATTCCGTAGTAATTGAATTGAAGCTAAACATGACTTGAAATTGCACATGATGCATTTTTGAATGCATGGCTAACTCCACCGAACTAACACTGAAGCAGTGAAAATATCATTACTGGCGACTGTACCTGTTTGCGGCTCCACAGAAAAATAAGGCTGGCCCTGCAGGATGCTGTAGACCAGTCTGGCGCTGTTACCATATGTGGGGTCGTCTGCATCTGTAGCTGTGACCTTTATCACTGAAGTACCTTAAAAAGGAAGAACACCACCCATCAGCCATGAGAAAGAAACAGCACATCTGGATGTGCCCAGATCTCTCGGTCTGATATACACTCCCCATTGAGGCAGCACAGATAAAAGAGATTCTGCAACTTGGCTATTTCTCAGACTGTAAAGTTGAGCTTGAAAGATCTTTTTTTTTTAAAGGCAACAAGAGTATTTCAAAGTTTAAAGCTAGACGATACAAGCTATTGCCTTTAGTTTGTGCATGCAAAGCTTTGCCTTCAAGCCAGACTAATTTCCATGAAATTTGATTCTGTTTACACACTAAAATCAATTTACTCAGCATGTTTACCAACCTGTCTAAAAGTATAAGAAATTGACTCAGACAAAACTACCCTATCAAGGTTCCCAGTAGAATTAGGCGAGCTGCAAATGTGGGGTACCGGGGTAACAGATCGTTACCCTGTGACAGGAGAGCATTACTGATGATGTATAACCCAGTGAAAAGGCAGTAAACACAAACATATGCACACAAACAAATGCAGGCTTGCATGCACACACACACACACACACACACACACACACACACACACACACACACATCCAGACAAGTCAGCAGTCGCAAAACAACAGTTGCAACAAGAGTACAGACTCACTTTCTGAGAGTCAGATTTCAGCTCTTTTGAATAATGCATGAGGAACAAGCTGTCAGGCGTGGGCTTATAGAGAAAGAGAAGAGGCTGACAAATATGCTTTTTCCAGAGGCTCGCAACTCACCAACATTGGACATCTCAGCCACTCGCGCATAGTAAGGGCCGTGAAGGAACTCTGGAGGATTGTCGTTGATGTCCTGCACCTTGACAATGAACTCTGAGGGAGGCTCTAGGGGTTTGTTGGTGTCTCGAGCCACAGCCTGGGCGGTCAGCGTGTACTGAGCCTGCTCTTCTCTGTCCAGAGTCTTTGTGGCATGAATGTTGCCTGTTTTGTCATCGATGACAAATATAGTACCTGCTCCTTCCCCTGAAAGGATGTATTTAATGTTTCCATCTCCTGAATCTACATCCGAATGAAGCTGAAGGGTGAGAAAGAGAGTGTGAGTGAGAGGTTTCCAACAACAGCAAGCAGGTCAAACAGAAATGCTGACTCAACACAGAAAGCTTTTTGGCTGGTCTTGAGCGACCGATGATAGAATCTTCTCAAAAGTATCACATTAGCACACTAATATCTTACAGTAATCGGCACTTTGATGGTTGGCTGCTTTGACAGCCAATTCAGCAATGTAAGATTGTTCTCCTAAGTGCAGGCCATAGCTGTGAGAACTGTGGGTGCTGCCTATATCTAGGACATTTAAGATGATATGCCAAAAGTTTTATTTTTTAACATGTTTTTAATTTTCAAAGTTAATCTGGGGGAAGTGACATGACTCTGCTCAAATTTGAATATTCAAATGAGAATACCCACCCATCAGCATGCCCCTGATAAAATATGTTCCCACAGCAATCGTGCAGCCCTGCATTGCCTTTGAGCTAACATCAATGCTTTATAGTAAAATGAGAACAAACTCCATGTTTGCTATGTTTATATGTCACACACAAACTGTATAAGGCTGATGTGAATCATGGGATGTTAATTATGCTGGTTAAAATGAAATTAAACTCATGACACAGAATATCCCCACTCAATAAGTCTAAACCTCCAGTTAGGTTCAGGTGGGAATTTAAAGGCCAACGTGCTTGCAGGTTCACCATGTAAGTATCCGGCAGGCCCATAAATCGTCCATTTCCCCTATGCAAGAACCATAGGGGACTGCACCGTTATTAAAAAGGAAATCCAATTTATAACCTTTAATCAAGTGGGCCACTGATTGCTTTTGTGGAACAAATGGAGGATATTGCAAGGACTCTGTCTGTAATGAAAACCCCAATGACTTTCATTCACAGCATAACCTTAAGAGTAAAAAAAAAATAGAGGGAGGGAAATGGAGAACAAGGAGCGGGACAACAAGTAACGGATGCAGAAAAGCAGCTTGATTCTACTTACTCGACCTACTAAGACGGGATCTGGGCCTGTGTACTCCTCAATGACAAAGAACTGGTTCCAGACCCATCCTCTTTTGGAGCGGTGAAGCACCTGGCCCTCTTTGCCTCTCTCCCTGTGTCTGTGCAAAGAAAGATGTCGCCGGTGACCACGCTCCCGTGGACCTGAGCCCCTGTGTGTTGCTGCCGCTGCAGCACTCCATAGTGCAGCCCCCAAACACAAGAAGAACACCTGCAATCTCAGTCCCTCCCACATCCTGCCCACACTGTCCACTTCCTCTGGACCTTCCTGTTCACACCCCTCCGGTGAGTATCAAGGTCCAGGGAGAATCCTTCAAAGGGCGTCCTCTGAATGGTTTGGTCTCTAAAGAGGTCGATGGGGACAGGATGAGACCTCACTGGATTTGATTTCCCACGTTTAGATTCATCACAAAGTCATTCTTTTCCTCTCTTTCTCCCTCTCTGATTCTGAAACAAACAAAAAGACATAATTGGTCAGGTGAGGGAGTTTAGGTAGTGTCAAAAGATATAAACCAGGGGTGGGGAACATTGGCATTGGAGAGCTGGTGACCCTTTTTGAGCTTTGACCCTAATCAAACACACCTGAATAAGTTCATCAAGATAAGGATTATGTCTTTTTTATCTTTTCACATGTTTGGAGATAAACCTTGCAGTACAGTGGCCCTCCTGGATCAACATTCCCCACCTCTGGTATAAAATTACATTTATTAAATTATTAATTTTCTTTTCGGCTTAGTCCCTTTGCTAATCAGGGGTCACCTCAGTGGAATGAACCACCAACTTATCCAGTATATGTTTTATCTAGTGGATGCCCTTTCAGCTGTAACCCATCAATGGGAAACACCCATACACTCTTGCATTCACACATGCACTACAGCTGATTTAGCTTACTCAAGTCACCTATAGCGAATGTCTTTGAACTTGTGGGGGAAACCGGAGCACCTGAAGGGAACCACACAAACACGGGTAGAACATGCAAACACAAATGCCCACTGACCCAGCCGAGGCTCGAATCAGCAACCTTCTTGCTGTGAGGTGACAGCGCTACCCACTGCACCACCGTGTCACTACTTATAGGCCATTAGTATAATAATTAAATGTGTATCGCTGATCATACTGTACAAAATCTTTTGTAAAGGTCAGATTGTAATGGTTTAGTGATATGATTTGGATCACATTATGTTTAAGAATAACATGATCATCAACCTGGCATCACAGTGGTGCAGTGGGTAGCACGGTCAGCAAGAAGGTAGCTGGTTTGAGCCCCAGCTGGGTCAATTGGCATTTCTGTGTGGAGTTTGCATGTTCTCACTGTGTTCGCGTGGGTTTCCTCCGGGTGCTCCCATTTCCCCCACAGTCCAAACACATGTGCTATAGGCGAATTGAATAATCTAAATTGGCCGTAGTGTATGTGTGTGTGAAAGAGTGTGTATGGGTGTTTCCCAGTGATAGGTTGTGGCTGGAGGGACATCCGCTGCATAATATCATATGCTAGATAAGTTGGCAGTTCATTCCGCTGTGGCGAACCCTGATTAATAAAGGGACTAAGCTGAAAAGAAATGAATGAATGACTGATCGATCATCAACTTTATCGAGTTCATATAACTGAAGTTTTTCATATTCTGAAATTCATGTTAGTATATAATTTCACATTTTTGCTCAAATTGTTATGTTTAATATATGTTTAATAAAAGCAATCAATTGAATTAGACATAGGGTGGTGTGAACTAGTTTGGTCCCCATTGTGTGCATGTGTATGTTTGAGTGATGAAGGATTCAGATGCAAAAGCCATATAAAATGAATATTTTTCTCAGCCATGTCTCCACAATGTCATGTTCAGACAGCACTTAGCGGTTCTTGAATACACACATATGACAAGACATTTTTTTTTTTTGCCAGACCACACTGGAATCACATTAAATTGAGTGTGTTAAAATGCATTAATTCATTTTGTAACAGTGTACTCCAAACTAATTAAACATCAGGGGTTATAAGCCCATTTGTGCCTATTAAATTAATTTAATTAGACATTGCACAGTCAGTGGTCTAACAGCAAACCCATTCTTTATGTTGGAGAATACAAACTCTAAGGTTCTAACAGGTCTCATGACCCTTATTTGAAAGTGCAGTGAGAAAGAACCTTCTGTATGATTCCAGGATATCAGCTTTATATGTATTTATTTTTTTCCTGTCTTTGATTGATTATGTGTGAGACTGTGTTATTGTAATATCTGACAACTGTGAAAATCAAATGTCTTAAAGGATGAATAAACTAAAATTGAAACTGAACTTAACAGAAACATTGAATGGTTTGGGATAAGAAAGTTCTTAGAAATCTTAATATGATACTCAAAAAACTACACTGTAAAAAAAACCTGGGGTGCCGGGAAAAAAGGTGAAATAACAGCTGTTACATTGCATACATTTACCGTAAAATAACAGATGTTTAATGACAGAAATTTACTGTAAAATAAAAGATGTTAAATTACAGAAATTTACCAGAAATCTAAATTTAAGGACATTTCTGTAATTTAACGTCCATTATTTTACAGTAAATTTCTGTAATTTAATGCCTATTATTTTCAGCTGCTGGAAAAAAAACCCTTAAAATTACAGATTTTTTTACAGTGTAAATAGTTTTGTGTTTTTGTTGTTTTGTTTTGATTTTGGTTATCTAATTGTGACAAATCACATATTGTCAGAAATACTTGAGAAACAAGGTTCAATATTTGACCTCTGTTTTATGATCAAAGTTTGTAACAAGAATTAAAAAAATGTCTGACAATAAAACCATTTTTTTACTTAAAAAAAATTAACATTTAAAATAAAGAAACATTTTTTTGTAAAATGGTATCAACTTAAAATTTAGAACATAACTTGGCAAAATGTTTGCTTTGATTTGACAATAATTTTAGTAACTAACCAGGTCTGTATTCCATAAATTTATTTATTTATAAAAATGTAAGAGGATGAAACAAATGCATCAACATAGAGACATTAGACTGACCACACTAATTCCACAAAGGTTTAAGAATATAAACTGACAATTCCTTGCCAGATCTGTATTCATTGTAAACACATTACATATCCCAAAGTAACCACTCGAGGTGATAGGTGAAATCCCATAAACTGCATTCATGGCTCTAGTACTGCACGGGGTATGGGAGTGAGCCCCGCTGGGTATTTTCTCATCTACTGAGCTGCTAACAACCTTCAGCTTTGACAACAACAGCCATGGTGGCCCGCTGCATCCACCCACCCACAAACACACACATACACATGCACGCTGCCCCATCCTTACCCTAATCATAGCAAGTCAAATCCTCACTTCATACACACACAGAGGAAGGGCTTGCGAAAGTGTGAAAGCCACCAGAGGGGTGGATAAGCGAGACAGAAAGCTAAACCTAACCGATTGCCGGTGTGCAAAGCAAAGCCTGTAAATATTTCTCAAATAAAGCGCATCCAGCGCAGAACAAGAAATCGGGTCCCCTAACTCAGGGAGACCTCAGGACTGTCAGGCCCTATAACGACTACATTATATCGTTTCTCGCTCTCCTCAGTCTTGGCTGTAAATTGGCAGCAGCGCAAGAAAAGGAAGAAATTCTATCTGCTCCTTTCATTATTGACCGGCCACCAAAACTTCAGGATGTTCTGTTAGTTGAAGTGGTTTTACAGCCTATTTCTACTCCCACTCATGGGTGCTTCTTGTGAAACTTAAGAGTCCAGAGCATTTATGCAGTTCCAAATTTTGTCAGTGGTGCAGTTTTAAAATGTTTTTTTTTTTTTTTTTTTTTATGAAAGAAATATGTATCAGGAATAATTATCAGTGTATGCCTATATTAAGGCAACATATGGCTTGATATATCGTTGATTCACCTCCTGTCATTTCAAAATCTCACTGGTATGGCAGCGGCAGAGCTGAAAGCCTTTTTTGTCTGGCAAAAAAGTCTGGCAAAAGAGTTCATTTACACAAAACATTTTTTTTCATTAATTTGCTACTTTTACATTGTTTTTAAATACAAACATGTAATCTGCTTGATGGATGTGCATTTTAAATGCTGCAATGCTGCCTACACGAGTGCCACATTTTTAGTTACCCACTTTTACACTCAACCGCTCAGCAATGTCAGTTTTAAAGTAGTAGACCTACTGTATCACAAGAACTCATAGGAAGGGCAAGCATTGCAAGCTTCTTTTTTATTTTATAATGATTTACATTTCAGATGCAACAGTTGATTAAATTAAATAATTTAACAAATGCTTACATTGACAAGTGGCCAGTGCATTATGATCAAACATATGAGTGAGTGTGCTAAACATATGCCCCCTCTGACTGTAATGGCTTGGTGATCTCACAGAGGAACAGTGATTTGGTTTTAAAGAGCATTGCCCAATACTATTTGAAAGAAGTCTCTTTTGATTGAATTCATTGCATTTGTTCCATCAAAATTCTGTTAACATAACAATTGTCATGGGATAATTTTACCCAGTGTTAATAAGTGTTTAGGTAAAACCAGAAAAAATTATTATAATAAAAATAAAAATGGACATTTATTTCTATAAGCGCCAGCAGGTCAAAAGTACCTATATAATGCCTGTATTTACACCCTGTATGTCTTAACACTGCACATTTGCTCACTGAATTATTGGAAACAATTAACAAACAAATAAATAATTGATCCAATAGTCTATTCTTCAGGACAGGCATTACTAAAATAGTCACAGAGAGTGAGCATAAATAAACTTTGGATGTAAAATAATTTTCTTTAGTCAGACATCTCCCACAGGTATTACTGCAAAGAGTGCCTTTTACACTATGCCTTTTTACACTATTTCAGATGTAATTAATGAAAAAAAAAATAGATTACCCAGATTTTATTGGTATTGTTCTCTTATTCATATAAAAAAAAAAATAAACAAACTGATTGGGCGTCACGGTGGCTCAGTGGTTAGCACTGTCGCCTCACAGCATAAAGATTGCTGGTTCAAGTCCCAGCTGGGTCAGTTGACATTTCTGTGCGGAGTTTGCATGTTCTCCCCATGTTCGCATGGGATCGCATGTGCTCCGGTTTCCCCCACAGTCCAAAGACATGCTGTACAGGTAAATTAAATAAACTAAATTGGCCGTAAGTGTGTATGAGTGTCTATGGTATTTCCTAGTACTGGGTTGCAGATGGAAGGGCATCCACTATGTAGAACATATGCTGAAAAAGTTGGCATTTCATTCCACTGTGGCGAATAAAGAATGAGTAAAGAAACTAAGCCAAAGGATACTTGAATAAACAAATTAATAATCAGTTAGATGTTGTTTGCTTGAATTTGTCACTGCATCATAAATCATATGTAGCCTGGTATATTATTATTGTTCATTTTTGTCCATACTATTTTATAATTGAAATAACATGGGCTATCTTAACATATGATTAACAACATTTTATTATAAGATTACAACACCCAAATATGAATTTTCTTCTAATTCTCATTGTCAGTAGACTTCTTTAGCTTATATTGACTCCTTTGAAAAGTGCTTAGTGTTACCAATAGCACAACTATAAATAAAAAATGTAAAGTAATTATTTTATATTTCAATATATTAAAGTAAATACATGTTATTAATAATAAAATTAAATGATATGGCAGCCTTTACTCCAGTCTTCAGTGTCATACGATTCTAAAGAAAGTTCCTTTGGAAACTTTGAATGTGAAGTTTACAACACAACAACAACAACAAAATCATTTTTAACTCAAAACTTTAAATGATATTCTTACAATAAGTGGTACATGTTGTGCTAAATGTTTAATTGTGTCGCACACAATAAATTAGCAACACCAAAACATACAAGTACACAAATCATTTAGAGTTTAGTTTAAAAGTCCCTTTATTATGTTGATTATCATTCATTTTTCTTCAGCTTAGTCTCTATTTCACAGGTAGCCAAAGCGGAATAAACCGCCAACTATTTCAGCACATTTTTTTTCACAGCGGATGCCCTTCCAGCCACAACCCAGTACTGGGAAGCACCCATACACACCCATTCACACACACACACATTCATACACTACGATCAATTTAGTTCATCCAATTCACCTATACCACATGTCCTTGGACTGTGTGGAAAACTGGAGCACCCAGAGTAAACCCATGCAAACACGGGGAGAAGACGCAAACTCCACAAAGACATGCCACCTGGCCTAGCCGGGACTTGAACCAGCAACCTCCTTGCTGTGAGGCGACAGTGCTAACCACTAAGCCATCGTGCCACCTATGTTAACTATATACTAAGCATATTTGTGGACATTTGAGTGCAAAATAAGCATAATATGATACAATAGGAGTTGCCTTGTCTTTCTCTCTACTGCATGTCCTCCAACTCTCTTCTCAGAGCAAAAACAGCAAACCACTGATGATTTATAAAAACATTGAGAAATTTCAGTAAATGGTCTAACCACAGAGACGGTTATTCATGTTCTGACTGAAACATTTGTGTAACAAAACAATTGCGGAGTCACTCAATGACGATAAGTGATTCACCAACCCCGCAACAATTGTAAAAGTGATACTGTTATTTATCAAATTCTCGTATCGGTCAGACATCTAAGTACGTCTCCGCTGAGAGAATTCCAGCTGTAGCATTCAAAAACATATTTGATGAAGGAAATAAAATGCAGCTATTGTATTTTAAGAGCAGCAATTTTAGTTTGTCTCTAGAAGACTAAGGAACTGCAAGCGTGTACTGTTACGCTTAATGGAGGGCAAGGAAAGAAAATGCCTCAGTGTTTTGCAACCACAAATGATCACCCTGCCTCACAGCCTATAATTACTAGTTTAGTGGGATATATTCAGTGGAATACATTACGCATGCCTTGAACTAAATATTTAATTTTGCTCTATAAAATGCCAAGACCTTAATCATAATGCAGGGTTATAGACTCGGTTGCCACTGCAAGGGCCTTGGGATGAAATAAAGCAACTTAAAAACTGATCTCAACCAAGTATAAAGATATAAAACAAATAAATAAACAGCTGAACGGACGAGTGAACAGATTTCACAATCCTCAGAATAAATCCTGAACCGGATCCAGAAGCTCCGTCGTGACCTATAGCAAGCATTCAGAAGTCTGAGAAGAATCTAATTTCCTATCATATTTTCTGAGAGCGGAAGGACGGGGAAAAGGAAACGGAGAGAGAAATGGAGGAAGGGTTACAGAATGACACATGAAATCAAACAGAAGTGAAGTTATTTGTGTGGAAGACTGAGACCTGAGTTATTCTGTTCTTTGCCCAGTATTTTCAGTTAACAACCACTTACCCTGTTGGTTTCTGAATTTTAGAAGCTATCACTAAACGAAAGCAGAAAATTACAGCAATTCAGCTTCGAGCACACTCAGCTTCTCTGGATCTTCGACCACAAAGTTAGTATCTAATGAAAAGTGGCTTGAGAGCAAACACTAATGTGAAAATGGTGTGGTCAGCCGTACTCAATTTTTCACTCATCTATCTGTCTTGCGTTTTAGGTTTTTTCTTTAACTTTCATTAATGTCCACGATTGCAGGACTAGGGAAAAAGCACACCTGGGTAGAAGTGCTGTAAAGCAATAAAGAGGAGTCATCTCAATTTATATTTAATATACAGTAGGCAATCCTCAGCAGCTACTCTATACTTAGTGTTTTCATGTGAGTCTGCGAGATTGTATTTGTATCTGTGTGTGTACACTTACACTTTAGATATCAAACTAAAGTGACTTTTGAGCTAAACATTCATGGATTTCCTTTCCATGGCATTTCCGTGAGGTGTTGTTTTACCATTACCTGCATAGAGGATTGCTATTTAGCTGGCAAAGTGAAATAAAGATGACCAACATGCTGCGTAGCGACTTTTCCATCAAGCATGCGAGTTAGATGAAGGAAATGTATTTTCATTTTTAAACCTTGCTAATTTTTTGTGCTTATTGACAACATAATACTTCCTACAACAACTGTTCACTAGTTACAGTTAGTAGCTATGTGGAGGTTAACTAACAAAAAATGTTTTGTTGGAAGCCTGTATTAACATATCATCAGCAGCAATGCATTTGTTGGATGTATTTTTGTGTCACTGCCTCTCAGTGATCTTTTTTTTTATGGCATGTTTGACTATACATTTGAGCATATCCTCCCTATCTAGATTTCCAAGAGCTTCCTGAATAAGATCTCAAGTAGTGCTTGCCTGTTTGGTGGGTGGCTTTGAAGCTCTTATGTGTGCTGAAGAGACTTTGGTGCCAGGCACCCTGATGTATATTAAGAGGAGACATTTCAACAGCATCTACAAAAAGCAGTACATGTTTTTCTATACCGTCATCCAAGTGCCCCAATGGATACATACACACACACACACAAACGCACACACACACACGCACACGCACACGCACACGCACACGCACACGCACACGCACAC
>CAIGQZ010001108.1:28936792-28947688 GCA_903798205.1 Danio tinwini
TTATTATTATTATTATTATTATTATTATTATTATTATTATTATTATTATTTAAAATAATGATGTTTATTTATCTTGACTTGGAGTTAAGCAAACAGACTGCAGGTTATTTCTACAATGGCCAACACAGCATGCAGACCAGAACAAATTAAACTGACTCAAACTGCATCTGAAAGAGAAGCTTATTCAAATGCACAGAAATAAATTATATGCATGCAATAAATTCAGCTGCAAAAATCACTTTGTCAATGCCATTTCAGCCATTTTATATGTCACACTTTACAGCAAGGTTTATTAGTAAACATATTTACTAAAATTAAATAAGAATCATCAATTATTGTCTAGTGTTCATTAATTAGAGTTTATTATTTCCTAATGCATCGTTCAAATCCATAGTTATGTGCATTATCATTAGTTAATGGACTGAGAAAACATGAACTAAAATTAATGATTTTATTTAGAATAAATGCTGTAATGAATGTATTGTTCAAGTTAGTAAATACTAACCTTGGTATGATAACCTTGGATTAAAATATCACAGTATCAGGGTATTGTGATTACTGGTCTAACATATATTTTTTTAAGTCTGGGTAAAAAACAACAACTTTTCCCCCATTGAACACAATGTATTTTATTTTAGGAAACATTTATAATATTTTAGAACAGTAAACATATTAGGCTAAATAATTTAAATAAATCATTGACTTCAGCTGTCTTCACTAGTTTCAATAACACAGATTTCTTTACAACACATAAAATAACATTTAAAAAACCCTTAAGAACGGTATAACAGAAAAATGTTAGCGGTTTTAAAACCTTGACTTTTCCAAACCATGATAAACCATGAAACCGGTTATCGTCCCATGCCTAGTAAATACTATAACAAACATTATCTAATAGAAATTTATTGTAAAATGTTATCCCACCCCACCCCCACAGGTGTGTATATAACACATTTAATTCTGAAATTGTTAGCAGAACAATGTATTTAGTATAATATCTTCATTAACAATGTAACAATTTCCCTAAACACACACATACTGTACTTTCCCTAAACCATTGCAACTGAAATTTAATTTTAAATAATCAAACAGTCCTACACTAAACTATTATTTGTGACTTAAAATGTCTTCACGTGACCACATGTTGAGCTAAACGTGCTTAAAAATGTGCTTTGGAAATTAGTTAAAAACAAATAAATAATTACAATAAATTAAATCAAGTCAAATTTAGACTTGTCTCCAAAGCTTTGATAAAGATGTTTGTCTAGACTTGCAAAAGTAAAAAAAAAATCTGCCAGCACATATATCCAATCACAGCCCATTGAGTTTTGCTGTTCCCCAGCTGCAAGACTGCAAATCTTAAGGCATGAGAAGGGTAATTAACAGCCTAGTCGTGAAGCCTGGCAGAGCAAGTTATCCTCGTAATTACAACGAAAAGGACCTCCGATCAGCCGTCAGCTTAAAAAAAAAAAAATTCTCCAGCTCTTCTTCAAATAAACATGAAGATCTGCCAAAGAATAACTGAGGTCCACGTTTCAAGTAGAATTATCTCTTTAACTAACTACAGACATTGTGTATGTGTGTGTGCATTTGAAAGATCTGTTGTGTCCTATATGAACGTGCTGCATTTTCTATAAAATATCTTGCATGGTGCAATTCAATCTCAGCGAATCAGGACAAAGAATGAAATTGGGTTTGGGCAAACATGCTGCACGGGTAGACAGATTAGACTTGTTTACGGGGTAAATATGCAGGTCACAGCTGTGTGGAGCTGGTGCCACAGTCTTCATCTTTGTATAACACATGACAAAGTCTCCTGGCCGACACTACTGTTTTTTTTTTTTTTCCTCTGTGGCAACGGTGTTAGACGGAACTAAATGACTCACGCTTAAAGCTGTGTGTTTTCAAGAATCATGAGGAAATGGTGAATAGTTTAGAGATGGACCCAGTGTTAATCACCCTCCCTCTTCTCGCTTTGAATTTCTCGGTCTTCGTGAATTATACATATTTTTTTTTGTTTCATAATTTATTATTGCTGTCTAATTACAGCCATTTGAAAACTGTCTGTTCTGAATAGCAATGACCAGAAATCTCCCAGGGACTAAAAAACACAACAAGTGGACATCGTGTATGGCAGTGTATGAGAATATGAAGTTGCGATCAAAGTGTTGCAATAAAAAAAGCAACCTTAAAGGATTTGTCAAGAGACAGAGCACTCGTCTAAATCTATGCATCCTAACAGCACCGTCTGGGCTTGATTTCCAGCACTTCAAACCAGACAGGGGGAACAAACTGCATAAATAAGCATCCTCAAACACTATTCATGGCGCCCAACTCTGAGCACAAAAACCAATAACCGCCATCCAATCTCCCACAGTCGTGAAGAACAATCAAAAGCTTCTTAGACACAAGCATGGCAGGCACTTCTGATTGGCTGTTTACATGCAATTGTGAGGGGAAAAGAGGGAACAAAAAATACGCAGACGACTTAACTCTTTTAGCTGGACACAACTCATTTCAATTACTAATGTAATCTCAAATTTATCTACTAATAAAATATTACATAAGGCACATAACTAAATCATTTCAATGTTGTGATGCCATTGTCCCATGAACATTTCCTGCTTGTCCTCAACCTATTTAATAACTGTAACAATTTGTTAGGACCATTGTTATTGTTTGCATCCCTCAAAATGGTCTATAGGGCCATTTCAATGAGTACAAATTAGAGTTGCACAAAATAGTTTCAGCATCAATATCGCAATGTGTGTTCGCAATAGTCACATTGAAGGATATGAAATGTTGAGTTAGGATTATAGTTCGATTATATATCAGCAATTGAGAATATTTCAGATTTGTGGAGTCAATGCAAAGTATAATCATAACAGAGTGAAACTATAATTTGCGTTTGTTTTTGCGTGTTTTGCGTGTGTGAAAGGGTTTTTCAAGAGAGTTTAAAGCATTCAAGCACAACAAAGTACACGTGTACATTAATCGGGAATAATTTTACTGAATCATTAATACAATGAAGATTATACAGTGTTATTTTAGATTTCATTGTTCAATTTCTGTACCTGAATACTGTTCGACTCTCCGGAAAACCATAAAGCACTGTTTATTTGACTTTTTTTGTTTGCTCTATTGTAATCTATGCAAATTATTTATTATATTTTAAACATTATTCACATTTTTACAAAGACCCAATCAATCTAAATTATTTTTTTCAAACAGATATATTTAAACCAAATTGTATTCTTATCCCAATATATATTGCAGAAAAACCAAATATCACAAAGTCAGTATGTAATATTGTGCAGCCTTATTAGAAATGATCAATTATTGCTCACAGAAGCTAATTACAAATGAGCAAAGTAAGTTTGTAACATTTGTAACATCATGTAACAAAGTAACATTTATAAATATTTAATATATACACTCTTTAAAATAAAAGTTATTTTTGACATCCATGGTTCCATGGAGAACCTTTAACCTACATTCAAGAGTCCACATTTAGCTGATGATTGTTTATAAAGCGAGTTTGGCATGCTGTCCCGGTAGAGAGCTCTGAGCTCATATGATCTCTGAGCCCATGGAGTCCCTCCTGTTTGCAGGGTGAGAGGGGAGTTTGAGCTCAGGTAGGTCTTGAGAACTCCCCCCTTTGTTAAGAGCTGATAGCAGATTATGACTCATATGTAGAGATATACTGCTGGTTAAGAGATTGACTATAGTGCTAATTTAGATTGATCATTTCATTTTTCACAAACTTTCACGTTTCATAAATTAAAAGTTATAAAACCTAAAAATTAAGTTGTCCCAATTAAATATCAAGAATTGTGTTGTTTCAGCTCATTTTAATTAAGTAGTTTGAACAAGTTAAAAAAAAATGAGTGCACGCGAGCACACAGAAACGACAGCTGGCCTGTTAAGGATTTGAACCAGTGACGTTCTTGCTGTGAGGCAACAGTGTTAATCACTGGGCCACCGTGCCACCCTATAAAGAGAAACGTGGAGGAGTAGGGGTGGAATGAAGGATTCTTCAAGGCGAAAATAACTGTAGTAAGAAACCCTGGCTATTTATAGTGAGTTATTTGAATCATCTGATTGGTGAATCATGCATTAGCTAATGTGGAACCATCTGTGTTCAATAATAATTACGTGCTCCTCTCAAAATTAGTTTACAAATAAACTTCTCTTAAACATTTTACAATCCAAATCAATTAAGTGTACAAAAAAAATGTTTACATTATTAAATTGTTCTTGCCTCGAAGAAAAAAAAAGTGTTCTTTTAGAAATCATTGACTGAATGATTCTTCAACAACAACAACAAAAAAATATCTCTTCTGGAACCATTTTAAGACTGTATGACAACAGTTTTACATTAGAGCCAACAGTACTATAAAATAATGCAAACTCCTTAATTTGTCTCCCTCCCTAAATTAAATTGATCAGAATGTGTTTGATGTGATTGATCAAATGTGTGTATATATTATAACATATTATATATGTCCAAAGTTTGATAATGGTTACTTCCCTGCTAGAATTATCCTAGTAATTGTCTTTACTTTACAAAAAAAAAAGAGAAAAAAAGTCTACCCCAATACACAGTTATTACTTCAGAGAGTAAAACAGCAGAGAAAGAGCGAAAGAAAATCAGACAGCAAGGTCACCTTGTCTAACCATCTGACTCACCTCTAACTATACATATTCAATGAGCCGTTGATAAGCAGACGTGTTCAAAGTCAAGCCACATTCTAGACAGTCGGCTTTTCTGCTTTTGGAATGGAAGACAACAATGGTGTGAGATGACTGGCTGATGAATGTCTATCCTGTTTTCACAGCTAGTCATCTATTCTGGTTTTTCATTTCTTTTCCAGGCCATTTTTTGCCATCCCCAAGAGGAACCTCAAGTGAAGGTGCAGTCCAAGTAATGACTTTGTCCCTGATGCCTCCAATACGAAGCATCTTCACAAGCAGCATCAAAACCACCCGTCATTTTCCTCTCGGCGAGGAGGCGATTACAGGATGGCACAAGCATGCGAGTTAGGATTTATACGTTTGTGTGTGTCTGTGTGTGTGCGAGCGCCACAACATGAGGTCAGAAACTGTGATTGCATTGGTAATATATGTAAAAGTGGAGAGCCTCAGAAGCTTAAGGAAAGCACGGGTCAATGGAACGCTGATATTCCTGGCACCACTTCTCTCTCGAGGGTGATGTTTATGGATAAGCTCTTGAATATGTATTCCACAGATTATGAGATGTGCCTCAGAGTGACTGTCCTTTATTTTCTCCGAAAAAAAAAAGGTCACTGACCTTCCGTTGCGGGAGATCACCTGACTCAAAGCCAAATTAAATCACTCCACTTTTCCTCCTTGACTGTCATTTATTTTGAAGAAGAGGCTCCTAGTGCATCGTATTACCTGCGCTAAAACCCGCAATTGAGGGAAATTCAATATGCTTTCAACATGCATTTAGCCTCTGCGGGACTGGTGTCAGATTTTCTATTGTGTTTATCTGATAAAAAAGCAATGTTTCTCCCAGTATGCTCATCGAATTATTGCAGTTCCACCTATCTGACCCTAATTTTGTAAATCATTAGGTTTTTATTATTTGTCTATAGTTCTCCACATCATACTGCAAATGATTTTCTCCACTCTGGTGCTTTCTAATAGGATTTGTGCAGCAGCATATTTGATTGTAGTAATCTATTTACAGAAATCTTTAGAAATGAAGAGAGCTGGAGAACAAGCTGTGAATATCGTAAATTGCTATTAAATGGGGCTTTGTGCCTGTACGTCATTGATGCCCTGTTTGCATAGCTGAGGTGCATTCTGATAAAATCATCATTAATAGAAAAAAAAAAAAGACAGCTGTGCAACAAGCCTGATGATACACGAGAGATAAGCCAATATGTAGATAGGCAGAGCGATAAGTAAAGGACGCTTGAAAAACGATCTTCAAGCATTAGTACTGAGATAAGCCTAAAGGTAGACCACAGCGTTTTGAATTCCCACACTTTTCGGGTTAACAATTTAGAAGTCAATAAAAAAGTGTGATTAATTAGCACTTGAAATTGTGATGCACTACAGATGCCAAGAGCTAAAAAAGAACAGAAATGTTATCTCCCATAAATAAGACACCTTTCCTCATGATAAAAACGTACCGTTTTTCTTTATGCCTTGGCCATTGTCATTGGAAAGTGACCTACAGAATACACTTTTTTATTTATTTGCAGACTTATTTATTTATTTCGCTTTATTTCTTGCAGCGCTCAAAAGCTGTGAGCAGCTGAATGGTTATCTTGATAAGAGTAGGCCCTGAGCTGCATGCGTTGTGACAGCCTCCAATGAATATCAAGTGACGTGAGCCACAGTCTGCAGCCATTCCGGAGGGAATAAAAAAACCCTTCCATTATAATGGCCGCCTCCTTTTAAACAGCCATTACCTCGGGGCGCAGTAGCCAAAGGTGAGGTAGTGGCACTGACATACACCCACTGTCGCCCGCCAAATTAAAAGAGGCTTTGGCCTGTGTTCGTGAATACTAAACGTTTCCTGGAATGCCTAATGTGAGTCTGATTCATTCACTCGGAAGGCCTGAGCAGGACAGCATCCCTTCGCAACCTTCTGTGAGTGTGAAAACTAAAACACAAGAATTAAATCAATACGCTTGAATTATCAATAAACGTCGTTTTAAAGCATAAAGAGTCACTGAAGGTGGCTGATGTGAGGGGCAGTTTTAGAGGACGATCTGCTTGCTGTATTTTAGCCACTCATGGATGCTCTGTTAATCGTCTGCGGTTGAGCCTCATTCATCAAGGCAGGGGCTTTCAAATCCCACTCACACCCCTCACTCAAGGGGGAGATGCAGATGTAACTCCCGATGTGGGCTTCATACTGTGGCTAATGACTAAATCTGTCATTTTCACAGATATAAAGGTTTCAGTACTTTATTCGTACAATCTTCATCATGCTTGATTAGGTGTGGTATGCAAGATTCAATAGCATCTTGGCCATTTGGCCCAGCATCTTTCACTCTTTCTCTCACTCCCTCTCTCATATTTAGTTTGGTCTTTTAATGGCTCTCGCTGACATTCTTTCCTCGTGTCTTTTTCTTTCCACAATCATTTGCCCAATTATTAAGCAGACTACAATATGGAATAATTCATGAAAATGAATTATTCTAGTGGTTTAATGAAAGTGAGCAGAGACTCGCTGACTGTATAGACACAGTAATCTTCCTTAGTTATAGTAAGAAGCCGGTGATAATGACAGAATATATTACACTGAACACTCACTGTGTGTAGCTTAAAATATAACACACTATTGGGGAAGCTACTTTGAAAGTGTAGACTGAAAGCTATAATTAGTAGACAGACTCAACCATTTTCATTTAAAAAGGCTTTAATTTACAAACAAAAATAAGCTACATTAATGATGTTAAAAGGACCAATCTAAAACTGAACGGCTTGAAGTACAGTAATTAAATCAAAAGGGTTAATTTCACTGAAATACTGACTTTAAACTTCACCGAAATGAACTCAGTTTCTAATTGCATTAAGCTAAACTTAAACCGTTGCAGAACATTTATAATTCCCAACACATTTGTGTCAGACTGTATTAGAAGAATAAATGTTATGTGTTTTTAACAAGATAAAACATAAAAGAAGGGATGTGTTAGTGTGTAAAGGAACAGTTATCATTTGTCCACTTGAGTGCCAAATGAGTTTCATTTATTAGTTGAACACAAAATAACCAGCCACTGACATCCATAATATTTATGTTTATTTATTTTTTGGATATGTTATGTATAGGGTGACGCGGTGGTGCAGTAGGTAGGCTGTCGCCTTACAGCAAGAAGGTTGATGGTTTGAGTCCCAGTTGGGTCAGTTGGCATTTCTGTGTGGAGTTTGCATGTTCTTCCCATGTTCGTGTGGGTTTTCTCCAGATGCTCTGGTTTCCTCCACAGTCCAAAGACATGTGCTATAGGTGAATTGAATAAACTAAATTGGCCATAGTGCACGAGTGTGTTTGTGAATGAACGTGTATAGGTGTTTCCCAGTACTGGGTTGCGGCTGGAAGGGCATCCGCAGCGTAAAACATATACCAGAAGAGTTGGCGGTTCATTCCATGGTGGCGACCTCTGAAATAGAGACTAAGCTAAAGGAAAATGAATGAATGTTGTTTATATTATTACTAGAAGTTAAAAACTATTCCATTATGGTGACAGCACTGAAATAAAATAAATAGTAACCAAATATGTATATTTAATGTATATTACATTATTTTAATGTAACTATTCAAAAAACTGACACAAATGATTCTAAATGTCTTAATTCATTGCTGAAGTTGACATGAATCAGTTGTTTTTTGATTAGTGATTCATTTCTTTAAATGAACTGTAAAAGAAAGATAAAGAACAGAGCTTGTTCGAGTATTGCCTCAGCCCATTCTTCTATAAAGCTGTGGACACAATGAGATATGATGAAAAAGCAAGAAAGTGATGTCCATTTCCCACACTAAACTGAAAAAAAGCTCATTGGCAGTGTTTTGAAAAGAGTTAAGCTACTGTCATATTACTTAGCTTGTGTAGTGTTACTGAATATGCACTTGTGCAGTTTTATCCCCTTTCTCCCTCATTCTAATAAAGTATGTGTTCACAATCAACTCTGAAATAAGCTCAAATTAAACATCTGTCCTTCTTTTTTTCTTTGCTTTATAAATGATTTGGGGGTGCAGAAACCCCATGCATTTCTCCAGATTTAAGTGTCTTTTTAAAAAAAAATATCCCTGGACTCACCAAGGTGCCACCAGCCAGTCATAATCTGTTATTGTGTGCCTGAAACCATGTGTGATTAATTTCTTTTTTAAATGAACCGTCCAGCCTGGTTTGGCATTGGGGCCATGATGGAGCCGCACTATAAATGGTTTATGTCATAGCTTTTGTCAAGCGCTTTTCCCCCGCAGCCTCACTCAGTAATTGAAAAGCCACCTCCGACGAAGGGACTGAGCGACTGTGTTTGCTGCATACTGACGATAGAGACTGAGGGGGAAAATGGTCCGACTGGGTTTTACCACCTCAGTGTGAATAGCCACTCAACAGGATTTCCAGGGACACCTGCACTGACCCATAATGACCCATCGGGCTCCCTCCGTCCACGCAATATTGTTTTCTGTTCAGGCTGGACGGGAGGTGGAATAACTGAATGGCGGCATGAATAACAGTGTTAATAACGAATCTCTCTCTGAGCTTTGTGTTAGTATCAGATGTGTTCATTGTGAATTTGATTTAATCTCAGAGGCAACTATTTCTGTCAGAGTGGCCTCAGCGGGCATGGAAATCTCTTTTTTTTTGTTCCTCTCTCTCTGTTCTTAGCCTAAGGATTTGCTTTGCTTGCATACAGAGGGTTGTGATAAATGGTAGCATCTGCCTGCTTTCTTCGCCACCTGCATTTAGATATTCTTTATAAAGGTGCTCAATGGGAAGAGGGTGGCTATGCTGTGCACACTGCACATGGGGAAAAATCAAATAAGGAGAAATGGGGGTAATTACAATTATGTTTTTGTATAAAGGTTTGGGTGACCCGGTAACAAATAGTAGGCTGAGACAGATAGATTTTTCTTTTAATTATGAACTTAACTTTAAATTGCAATCATTTGCATGGCAAACACTTGCTTTTGAGAGTATGGTGCACACTCTGTATAAGTTAGCAAGATTTCTTAAGCTCAGTAAGGCTGAATTTATTTGATTAAGAAATACAGTAAAAGTAATATTGTGAAATCGTGATTTTAAAACATATTTCTAATGCAATTTACAATTTATTCCTTTTTGATTACTTATTATCTTGTCACATAATTCCTGCAGGCACAGGGCATCAACATGATATCGTATTGATGTTGTACCCCAACGTTGTGGGGATATCAACTTCTAATCATGTTACACCTTGACATTGTGTGGACGTTACCACTATGGCATCTATCAGATGTTGGATTTTGGTCACTTTTTAACACAACCTAAAATCAACCAAATATCAACGTTATTTGACGTCATTGTTGGACGTCAAAATAATGTCCTTAGACGCTGGCTGGACATTGAATTTTGGTCACCTGACATCATGACCTAAATCTAACCTAATTTTAACGTCTTATGATGTGTGCCTGCTGGGATCATTCAGAAATCATTCTATTATTACGATATTTACACCTCACTGACACAAATGAATCTATAAATACATATTTTACTTACATAAGAAGTGACTGAAGTTAAAATGAATCTGCTTTTTGATTAGTGATTCCTTTATTTAAATGAACCGTAAAAAGAAAGAAAAAAAAAACAGCTTTTTAAAGCTGTGGACACAATGAGATATGATGAAAAAGCCAGAAAGTTATGTCAATTTCTTACACTAAACTGGAAAAAGCTCATTGATAATGTTTAGAAAAGAGGAAGATTTCTTAAGCTTAGTAAGGCTGAATTTATTTGATTAAGAAATGCAGTAAAAGTATTATTGTGAAATTGTCCATTTGTTTTATATTTTAAAACATATTTCTGATGCAATTGTCTCCTTTTAGGTTACTTATTCTCCTGTCACATGATCATTCAGAAATAATTCTAATATTAGGATTTACACCTCAAAAAAAAAAAAATGACAATGTTTTAACATTGAAAACTGTTGAAATGTGCTGTTTATACATTTTTGGAAACTGACTCATTTTCTAATTATTAGTTGATGAATAGAAGCTAAATTATTAAAATATTTGAAACTAAATTATTAAAATAATTGAAAATATATTTTTATTTTAAAAATGATTTTACTATTGCATTAAATTAATTTAAAGTGACTTGTTGTTGTTGTTATTATTATTATTATTATTATTATTATTATTATTATTATTATTATTAT
>CAIGQZ010001108.1:28947698-28958555 GCA_903798205.1 Danio tinwini
ATTATTATTATTATTATTATTATTATTATTATTATTATTATTATTATAGCATCATTAAAGTGTACTTCTAAAAGCACTTACCAAGAGAACAAATAATAAACAAAATTAAACAAGATAATTAAATTGAATTGAAAAAAACCCTAAAAATAAGACATTATAAGATAAATGATAAACATGGCAGCATTTAAAACCCTTATTTTAGTGTTTTACCATCTGGTCGCATCAGGACAGATTAGCATTTACATTACAAATAGCATGTGGTCACATGCACCTCTGAATGGAGTGATCGGATCACAAAATGTTTTGGACAACGTTGATCATTTACACATCGCTACTTCTTATCATTTCAGACTGATCTTAATTCCAGCTGCAACCCTTTTTTTCAGTCAAGCTGCTTTGAAAGCCCACACAATGTGGAAAAAGCTGCAAACATAATGCTTGACTTGACCTTAAAATCATGCCAGACGTCTGCAACCAAGACTTACTGCCTTCTCTTTCCATCCCCCACTTCCACTGACAATACACTGTGCCCCAAATATAGCCCTCAAAAGCAGAGAAACACCTCAAGAGTTAAGAAGTTAGAGAAATGGCAGCTTTCAAGCCACTCAAAATCTCCCAATTCGAAAGAAGGGCTTTTAAAATCCTCTATTAGTGTGCAAGTAGTGACATAGTGAAGTAGTCACAAGCCTCTATTCTGCATTAAGACACTTCTGAGAAACAATTACCTTGAACGGTTAGCATGTTTTCACAAAGTAGGACATGCTCCTAGATAAACATCTACAGTATGTTGATCCTGGAACAACTATCCAATCAGCCAATCAGATTTAAGGGATAAGTTTACAGTTTGTGTTAAGTTTAGGCTTACAGTATGAGCTTCTGCATCATTGTTATTCAACTATTAATGTCCTCTGATTTGGGGAATCATTTACAATTAGGGGTAGGGATTAGGTATGGATTACATTTTCAAAAACAGGAATGGTGTTCCAGGATCAACGTACAGTAGATGTTAATCCAGGATTGCATCTTACTTGGCAAAATCGCACTCAGCCAGACTGAACTGTCTGCATAAAACACTGAAAGCAAAACAAACTATTTGCCTTTTCAATTTTAGCAGAGATTTGAGAAAGAGCGCAAGAAATGAAGTCAGAGTCGAATTACTTCAGTACATATATGCACGGTATGTAACAAGTCACATAACGTGAAGGAAAGAATGATGCAATTCATAAGCAATGGTTTTTACACTCTGTAGGCAGCTCAGTCAGTGCTTTATCACTTCCATACACTCTTTCCCGAGCCATTCAAACAGACATCTGTCAGGTCAACAATCACGCGAGTGGGCATCAAAGAAAAGATGGTTTGCTCTGGGGTAAGAGGAGCACACTGAAAGTGAATGGGCGAAGAAAAAAGGGATTGTGCACATGGGAACAGGTCTTTCCAGCATAAACTGAAAGGGAGTGTTTTACATGACAGTTGAAGGAAGTACAGTGTGTTTGCTCTTCTTGGGAGTGGTGGGCTGATTTGTATGGAGGGTGGTCTTAGGGCCCCCTGTACACCACACTGTCCTGGTTTCTCAGCAGGGGCCGGGCTCCTCCATTACAAGCCGGTTTGGTTTTACGACGCCAGGCTAACTGTCATGTTAATGAACGCCTTGTTGGCCTTCACGAACCCAGTGTCCTTGTGGAAGTGACAAGCAGTGCACAGCCCTTTACCGTTCTCACTGAAAAGGCCATTACATCTCTTCTCCTCCAACAGTTGTAGTGCTAATGTTTAACAGCCTAATTAGAAAGGGAAGCGGAGGCTTTTCTTTAAGGACTGTCCACCCATGGGCCACCCACAATGTCAGGCAGCTGGAAATAATTTCTGCCTTACTGTAACCTACAAAGCCCGGCAAACAGGGGTCAACAGGATGCGGACACCCCTACTTTAAATTATAACAATTAAAACCTCAGGCTGGACGAGTCCCTGAGGTCCCGAACTGTTTACTACAGAGCTTGTCTGTGACAGAAATAGTTCTAAAAAGAGCCTTCCTGACATAACGAAATTTACAGAGGTGTGAAATTAACTGCAATTTTGGCATTGCAGTGATCCAGGCGAACCTAAAATGTTTTCGAGTGAGGTCTAATACAGAGAGGCTATACAGCAATAGAGGGCTGTTGCTTTAAAGACAAACAGGCCTGAAAATGGTATGACAATATCTGTGCTTTAGAGGTAGCACTGCAACGCTGCAGATTGCTGAGGCTACTGGATCAGGAGTGTGAATGAGTTTACTGAAGCAAACTTACATTGGCAAACACTAAACTAAAATGCCCTACTAGATGGAGAGACAAACACTCAAGTTTTTCATGCATTTCTTTCCTTCTATTGTTTTTATTACAATATTTATCATCTAAAATATTTGCTTTCACACAGTTTTCACAGAAATAATGTTAATAATTGTAACACTTTACAACATAATTCAATTTGCTAGCATTATTTCAATACATTAGTCATTGCAAACTAACAACAAATCAAATGAATACTTGAAATTGTAAGGCATGTATTAATCTTTGTTAATGTTAAATCCAGCATTTACTAATGCATTATTAAAAGCCTTTTGTTTCTGTTTTATCAGCTATATCTAAGGCCAGACAGAATCTGCAGACATTTTTTGCTATTTATGCGGAATCATTTTGGGAGTATCGTAACTAAAAACCTAAGGTATGAAATAAAAACATTACCTTTTTTAACTTTTATTTAATATTTACAATGCAAATGCAATTAGATCCACCTAATTGGTAAACAAAGCAAGTCTCTCATATAATATCTCTACTAAAAGAGAGGATATATTACTTTACAAACTGTATTGTAAATAAATCATATAAACATTTTAATATTACTATTATCATATCACCAATAATTTTAGTGAAATTAATTTAAAAACTGGATAAATATAAATATACACACATTCACACAAGTAGATACATAGACTCAATGATGGGCTAAAAATCTGCAGAAATCTGTGGATTTCTGTGAGCACAGATTCCGTGTGGGCCTATCTATATCTAATACTTAATTTCATTTAATGGAGTTCAGTAAATTCAATTTAATATTTATTACTTTAGCAATTTTTACAATGTAGATTGTGTCAAAGCAGCTAAACATAGATTAAGTTCTAGTAAAATAAAACTGCTTCAGTTCAGTTGTCAAAGTTGAAGTTTAGTTTAGTTCAGCTAAGTGTAATCCAAATGAACATCACTAAATCATTTCAGTAATAGACATCACTAAAACATTTTAGGACAACAAACACATTGCTCATTAATACCTGATATTTGTAACTGAATTACCCAGCATTAAATAGATGGAATATTACCCAAACAAATGCCAATCAAATTCTAAGTGCAAATACATTAGTTGTATACAAATCTAATTCATGGCAAAGTTTTTTAAATCTTAAAAATATATAAAGAAAGGTCTAAATATTTTCCAGATTATATATAAACTTTAACAAACAAAACCATAATTAACCCTTTGACTGCCCGCTCCACCAAATGGTTGACCATGTTATGACTGTTTTAAATAATGACTATTAAAGTGATTTAAAGAATGACACAGCACTTACACAGCACTTACACACACAGCATTGTTGGATTACAAAAAAAAATACACTTTGGTTTAATGTTGATTTTATTGTAAAAAGAAAAAACAAGAAAACATATTAAATGAGAATTTGAAATATTTTATGAAATACTTCAAAAATAAAGATGATTTACTATTCAAAAATGTTTCATTTTGATTATGTTTTTGAATAAATTGGTCTTACACTTCATATTTTCAGATTCTGCATAATACAATATGTGGTAATTCTGGTACTTTTACCATAAACCGACATATTAACCACTAGGTAAAGGTTGATATTTTAGAAATTATGGAATGTCTTGAAAAATTAATGTATTGAGTGTGTTAACTAGCGACATTAGGAGTTAAGAAATGCAATCCATGTTTTTTTCCCTTGGTGGGGTAGATAAAAAAAAAAATACATCCGATAAAACTTACTCAAAGAAAATATACTTTTTAAATGTCAGAAACCAGTTTATTTGTTATCAATTTAGTAAGTATTTATATTTATTTCAAAATAGACCTAAACAAATTAAATTGTAAACACTGCAGAAACACATTTGCATGTTGTAATTAATGCAAATGAATCAATATATCTTTGAAAATCTCTTTATAAACATGTCTATAAACTTTGACCACTTGCTAAAACTTTGTGCTTTGAAGCTGGTTGAGGTTAGACGCTGGTCAGTAAGAAGCGTCTGCCTGCTGGTCTCTAAGATCTTGCCGGCAAGCCTGAGACTGAATCCGCCATTGTGGCTGCCTGATAAAGAGATTAGGGCACTGTGAAAGGAGGCGGGACAGCATCGCCGTGCATCTGAGATGCTTAGCTGAAAGGCCCATTGTAGGCCCAGTACACATCCTGCCTTCCCAGAGTACTTGACAACCAAAACAGCCAACAACAGAATTCCTGTGTCAAACAAAACGCTCCTTGTCTACCCAAAGGTTTATCTGCCTCATTTACAAATCTATGCCTTTGTGACCAAACCGCTTCCCATTAACCCAGCCACTAGAAGCAGAACTAAATAAATTATTCACTCGTTCCATGCTATTTTTGTTGATGTCAGGGTTAAAAAAGAAAATGACACAAATAACGTTTAGTAAGATGGACCGACTGAATGCCTTTCTCTTTAAAATTGTGAAAAGGAAAGAAAAAAATCAGCATCCGGGAACATATGCTGGGACTGTCCCACTATTGAGCGATTTTCCCTTTATAAGCCTTAAAAATTTGATTAGCATATCAGAGATTATGCATTATACTGTATAGAGCACCAGATGTTCCAATCCATTTGAATTCATACATATTTTCTTTCTTTCTTTCTTTCTTTCTTTCTTTCTTTCTTTCTTTCTTTCTTTCTTTCTTTCTTTCTTTCTTTCTTTCTTTCTTTCTTTCTTTTTTTCTTTCTTCTATTAAAATAATAAATAATAATAATAATTATCCATCCCTATTGATTTAGTTGCAATTTCCCTTGGAGGAAACGAGCTCTTCAGATAGTTAAATTTAGATAAATGCATGTAATCAATCATCCATCTTGTCCTATTAAAATTCAGTGAAAACACCAAGAGGTATAATAGAGAGAATAATATCATTTACATATCTTTTCAAGTCCTCAGAATCTGGCAGAGAAAATGCCGCATCACAGCCTGAATCTGGAGCCCTGCGATTGGCTGAAAGTAAACAAAATTACTGATTACAAACCCGTGGGATTATTTTTGCACCATAATTCATTCGAGACAGATTGGCATCCAAAAGTTAATATGAGACCTTGGAGATCATGGATACACGGCTACGAATGCCAAGGACCGCAGAAGGTTATCAGTGGCGTACTTGTTAAAGTCCCGGCAGTGCAAGCTCAATTTATTCTACTTATTACGTATAAACACAAAAAATTGAAAGCCTTTATCCGTATCTCTCATCTGAAATATTGGCCCACCAGGTTATTTAACAAATTATTTTATCTTCCACATCATCTGCTCCATAAACCTAGTTTTCTCTCATCGTTTGGGAGTTGCAGTCTTTCCCCCAGCTCTTTTGGTAACTGAGTTGTAATTGGCCTGCTTGTTATTCACTGTTGACAAAGCCCCAGTGCTGCTAGATTTGGACCCCTTGTTTTCTCTGAGTGAACCAGCCAAACGCTAGCATTGTGGCCAGGTCTTTAGAGAAGGCTGCCCATCAGATGGTCAGTGGGATGGAACATAGCCTGATTCTTCACACACCATTGTGTCAGCTTAGGGATTAAAGGGATGAATATTTAAGCGAGGCCACCAAAATGGCCAGGATCTCACAAAACTAAGTCTAAAAGCATTGAGTCCAAGAGGTGATGAGTTACATCTCTCTTCACATCTGCCAAAAGAAATGACCATTTCCTTTGAGGCCAAGAAAGAAAAAAAGAATTACAAAGCAAACAAAATGCTCTGCTGAAAGAAAAACATCCTGTGCGGCCATCCAAAACCATACACATCACACGTGTCAGATTCATTTTGTTTTGAAAGATTTTCGGTGTCTTTCATCAGATAAGAAGAAAAAAAGCAGCAGGAGGAGGGGTTGAGTGACAGAAAAAAGGCTGATGAGGTGGTAATATAACATGGAAAAAGCTCAGGCTATGGATGAGTAGAGGCCAAGGCTCTGAAATGAATTCTGGCGGAGATAGAGGGAGCAAAAGAGTGGGCAGTGATGAAGAGAAATAAGAGATGACTGACTGAGATAGACGGGGGAAAGTTCAGTCTCTTTTCTCACACAGCTCGTCTGACATTTACAGGGCCGGTTTGAAGGAAAGAAGCTGGAGGAAGCTCTTGACCTCCACTTCATTACAAGCCCAAAAGACCCTCCACCACATTAAATATTGAGAATAGGTGAGGCAGCAGCTCTAAGGAAATACAACAGACCAAAAGGACAGCAAGCAATGAGAGATGCATTGAACTGTGAGAACAGCAATGCACTTTCTCTCTCTCTCTCTCTTTCTCTCTCTCTCTCTCTCTCTCTCTCTCTCTCTCTCTCTCTCTCTCTTCAGCAAACTTAAAATCCAATTTCATGCCTCATGTCTTAAAGTGAGCTCATTTTAAGAGATTTCCTTTCACTATTTTTTGTTTCTGCGTATCAACAATCTGCAGCCATATTCATTACCATTAAGTAGGAAACAATAAGCCACTTGAGAGGTGCTACAAAAACTCGTGTGATGGGGTAGAGATTGCAAAGCATAAGAGACAAGTATAGCTGCGGATACAAATACCAGGTATTACCCATTGTCATCACGAGTGACATTCTATGTCATTTACCAGTTGTTTTGGGCTGGTGAGATGACAAATACATATTTAAAAAGAGAATTTCTGAGACAACCCTAATACATGTGGAGATAAATTACAACGATCAGATTCTTAAAAGTCAAGGTGTGTTCGCTATCATTTCATTACATTGCGATACTTAATTAGACAAAAGAACAATGAGTATACATAGCAGGGAAAAGTTTAATTGCATCAGATTGTGCATTGCCAATAGCACAGTGAAGGAGAAAAGAGAGAGAGTTGGAGTTAGTATTAGCGTATTATGCAAATGCATCACCATATGCCACCAGATAATGAACCCAGAGCACTTAACGCTCTGATTGCGGGCTATGGGTGATCTGTAAATTAAAAGATGTTAGTTCACTTTCAGAAGGAGCAGGAGGGGGTATTTGTGATCCATTTGTGCCGGTGTGCTCTTTCTGATTGGTCTGCAAGAAACGCATCCCGCGCTCGTTTTCTTCAGTGCCTCGAATATTAGTGTGCATTGTGACTACGCTGGGCTTAAACAGAGGGAACCCAACAATTAGCTTTATTGCAGATGCAAAGAAGGAGTAATGGAGCGTGTCATTGCAGATCAGTTCATCCTCCCACCCCTTTCCCACTCCAAAAGGAAGAGTTGCAAACCTGTGCTGTGCATGGCAACACTAACCAGATGGATGGTATCTGGGCTCACAAATAACGTGCTTGTTTGCTTACAGGGATTCAAGGAACGACAGGAAGAACTAATGCATAGAAAACCATATTCATGCAACAACATGTTTCATCCATATGTGTGAGGTATGTAGTAAATATGAGATTCCTGTGCTTCCGATATATCTGACCCATCACATCTGTATTATCAGGAATTCAAATTGAGAGGATTAAAAAAAGAGAGAGTGAGAGTGAGAGAGAGAGAGAGAGAGAGAGAGAGAGAGAGAGAGAGAGAGAGAGTACTGAAGCACTTCTGTCATAGGATATATTATAGAAGAAAAGGTTACATGTCTCATGTCTAATTGTGCTGTGTGGAAATGAGTTCAGCATAATGCTATCTGCTGTTTTGCGGCTGAGCAAGCCTGAGAGAAGAATCAGGCCTATTACTGGCCATACACCTTAGCCATATCACTTATGAGCAGTGCTTTCTTTTTAAAGGTCAGCTCTATGAAAACACAGCAAAATTTTGTTTATTGGATTAATTTTAGCGAAACAACGAAAAAAAAGAAAAAGAAAGGATATATACATATACACAGAATCTCATTTTAGAAAACCTGGTTTTATAACAAACACAGAGCACATTATGAAAATATATATTAGCAAATAAACCAACAACTAATATCTTCATACCTGACAGGTAATAACAGTCCTAAATGCAGTAGTCAAATTTATGAAGAAATGATCTCTTTTTATTTAAAACAATTCATTTTATAAATTGTTGGAATATTTAATAAATTCCACGTGTCTTCAATAAAAAAGGTCATAAGTGGGTTTTCTTTAACGTCAAAAATATTAGTAATTTATTGGATACAAATGAATGATTCGATGAACAGAATTCTGGTATCCTCAATGCAATCAGAAGGTGTGCAACAATTTAAATATTCTGACTCCAGCTTTTATACACAGCTGATATTAACAGGTGGAGTTTAGTGGCATTCATCACTTGCCAATCATTCTTCAGTCCTCCGTTGGCCGCACCCATACATACGTCATCTTTTTCTATGATTTTTCTGCACAACATTACAAGCATAAGACTTCTCAACTGCACATATTCTGTGTTCAGTTTCAACCCATCTCTGTTCACAGGAAGCTTTAGACAATCAGGCATTTCTATCAGCTTCATCTACTACTGCAAAAAGCCTTCATTAGTATGCAAGGTGTATCACACTCAGATAAGAAGTTTGTCTATTATATCATATTAAGCAATACAAATATTTAATGAAAAGTAAAAGAGACAACAGTAACAATAAAAAATAAATAAATTCATTTTTATACAAAAGGTATTTCATCCTAAAATGCTAGCTGGACTGCACCAATGCAGTTGAATCATTTGCAAATATGCGCTGTACATTATCTATGTAAAGTCATTCATAAAAGAATACAACCGTCAAAAAAAGATAAGTTACATCATGGTCTTCAAAGGCTAAAGTTTTTTTAAGGAGTATGATGATATAGTGCTAGATCAAAGAGTGGTCTTGACATCAGGAAAAAAAAGGGATTTCCAAACTACTTTGACAAAAACCTACTTGGCCTGTCACGCTCCAGTCCATACTGAGTAAATGAAGAATATTAGCAGTGAAGCTCAGTAAAACCCAGCATGCCATACACTTGGCAGGCAAATTCACAAAATATTCCAGTGTTTTCATTCATAGTCCAATTCGTTTTGCAGAGCATCACTTTCAACTGACCAATATTAAATGTGAGATCATATATCATGCCAAATCCCATCAAACACCAAACTGCAACTGACACATTGTGGTTGATCGTCTTACGCATATCAGTTCATGCTCATATATCTCTATGATTCTCTCAGGTATTATTCATTAGACATCTTTCCTGAGATTTGGAATGATGAGTGGTGTTTGTCACTGCACCGCCTTGTAAAGTGTGTCATTACAAGAACGAAAGGAATAGAAGAAAATCACCCCCTGCTCTAAAAGTTAGCATATAAAAGGGTGTATGATTTTCTGCTTTGCTAATTGCTCCTCATAAGGGTGAATGGATGTATTCCACGCACCCACGCAGTGATTAGTACAACCACGTTCAGCATGAAGGCTGCTTTGTATAAATGAAGCTATAATTCTGCTCTGTGTCAAATACTCTATTAATAATTCTTTGAGGGGAATTTTTAAAAACGAATGCATCCAATTTATCCTCCTGTTGCCATATTTTAATTGCAGACTCTCTTCATAATTCTCTGAAAGCCAGTATACGGTGGAAGATGTGTCCCTTATGAGTCCACAAATATCAAAAAAGTCATAAAAAGCATCTGCCAAATGACTAAATGATAAAAGACAAATCAAATGAACCACTTTTATCAATCTGCGTAAGGGATTCCCAATGTAATCACCAGAATAGTCTAGGGTTCTCATTTAGTGCCACCAGTTGGAAAATGTTATTAATGTGTTGCAAGGTCACTAACAGATGGCATAAAATTCCTGCACTGGAAACAGTTGGCACGAGCAACTTGGCCCTGTCCAAGTACCGGTATAATCATCATTATTCTGTGCCTGAGTAGAAACCACCTGAATGAGACCATAATGCCGAGGCGGCTGCCAGCAGAATCAGAAAGACATTTTTCATAGATTAACATGACTGAATATATCCAGTTTTGCTAATTAATTTATCTATATTTCACCATAGTCAAAGCTCTGTTTGTATGATCACAACTTAATTTTGCATTTCAAAACACTTGCTTTAATGAATCCTGAACTGAAATGCTCCCTCATAATAAGGACCAATCAGATGAACTTACACAATCTGTTCTGGCTGATGTGTTCTTTCCTTTATTTGAACATTAAACTCAGCACAGATATCACACTGCCTTGCTTAGATGTGGCTGGTGCTGAAAAAAAAGGGCTCCCTGAAAAGCTTCACCAGTCACCATAACAAATGCCTTTATTTGTTGAAAATGACTGAGTCTCTTCCTCTATCGACCTGCAGTGATGTGGGACCGGAGCAGCGCAGCACCCAACACAATGCAAGAGCAAGATACCAGGGATTCATTTTTTCTCCCTGCACACAACTCCAAGGTGGTAATGTGACACCAAAGGTAACAGAAGCCACTGACTAGAAAGATGTTAATCCTGACAAAGTGCCACAGCATTAGCCAGAGCCTCTGCTAGATTGGTGGCGCTCAATCTTTTTGAGTGGCCCTCGGAGACAAAACTGTGGTAAGCAAACTGGGCCAGGGCTGAATAGAACAACAGCACCCTCTATTGAATGCATGCGATGGTACACTGTGCTCTTATTATTATTATTATTATTATTATTATTATTATTATTATTATTATT
>CAIGQZ010001108.1:28966214-28981460 GCA_903798205.1 Danio tinwini
ACACACACACACACACACACACACACACACACACACACGCGCCTTCACTCTCCTGCAATAATGGATTTGTTCCTGCCCAGCCAGATTCTGCAACAGTTTCTTTCTACATGCCATTTGAATCCTCAATACAACAGGACTGGACCAACACACACAAAAACAATTAAACTATTTACAAATGTTTTACAAGTTACAAATGTGCTATTTATTAGTGCTACCCAACCACTGTTTACATGGGGCTTATTATTTTAGAATGAATTTGAATGCAGTTTCACATCTACTGCATTAAGCCAGGCTTACATTGTAAGATTTAAAGAAAAATCCTTTATGATTGTAACTCGTCAATAATAATAATAATAAAAAAAAAACTTTATCCTAGAACTATAGGATTGTTTATGATTAATATTGATATTATATTTGTTTTGTTTCTCTTGGTCTCTGTCTTGATATCTATATATTTTTATTATATGTTGTTCTGTATAGTAACTTATGGCTCGCTTCCACTGAGTGGTACAGTACGGTACGGTTCGGGTTGGTACGGGTCACCTTTATCAGGCTTGCGTTTCCACTACAAAGGGTACCCTTTTGGTGGGCGTGGTGTACTTACAGAGAGTTTTAGTCGACGTCATTCTCGCTTGAATAAATGTCTACAGTAAAGCTGTACAGGTCGATCACATTATATGAGAAGCTCTTCTAACAAAACAGATCCTTTAAACATATTAATACTTGTTTATAAATGTTTATTACTAACATTTCTATGAACATGATTTGATTATAACTGCAGATCAATGACAGTGTGACAGTGTTACAGCCTACTATAAAGTACGCAATTATATAAAATAAATAAATAAATGCAACATATATGAACACATACAGACCCTTACAGTCTCCGATACGTTACCACTTACAGATAAACTACACACAGCATACATTAAGTCCTTATTTGAGTTCAAAAACAACACACAACATATACAGTGGCCCACGGTCAGAGCTAACCTCTCATCTGTATCTTTAATCTTCACCAGCACATGTAGCCTCCGTTAGAGAGTAATTCCGTCATTCCGAGTTCATAATAGTCCAGAAGGTTATAATAAACATGGCGGTTTGTTCATGATTTGTTTATGGCAGATTGTTCATGGCAGATTGTTCAGGTTGCTGAAACTATTTGCTCCTGTGTTTTGTTGGGATTCTCCTTTTTTCCGCGCTTCACTCTCGCTTTTGTCCTTTTCTTTCTGAATGGATCAGATGTCGAAGACTCTTCATTAATCACACACGTTATTGTCATCAGCTCAAGAAGTTCGTTATATCAAATCTTGATGCGATTGAGAGCTCCCTGGAGAAAGCGAAAACTGCTCGCACTTTTAGACTTTTAGACGGCCTCGTAAAACAACAACAGGACACGGCAAATTCTTGGCTTTGTGGCTGTTTATCAAGACAACGACAAAGTTTGTTTTGAACCAGGGTCATCCATGTATCATTATATAGTTGTCTCAACTGTGTATTTAAAAACATGGCGGCTCCATTGTTTTGATTCTGGCTAGCTCCACGAGATTGTAACATATCTCTGTAAACCAATCAGCGTTCAGCTGTGCGTGTAGCTCCACCTTTTGGTACCCTTTCTCGTCTTTGGTACCCTTTCGAAAGGGTGCCTAAAAAAAAGTAGTACGGTACGGTTCGGTTCAGTACGCTTTTGACAGTGGAAACGGCCATAAAAGCGTACCAAACCGAACCGTACCATACCACTCAGTGGAAACGGGCCATTAGTGCAATTGTAGAATTTTTACAATGTAATTTCGTCACCTTAGAATTATAAGTTGTTTACAATTTAAGACTTTTTATTTAAAAATAAATATTATACACATACTATTTGCTATATGGAATGCAAAAAACTTTGAAGCTCAATATCTCAAAATCATTCAGAACGCAGATAGAACCTTATATAATTCCAAAGTGACGATTTATGATTGAAATGAGAATAAAAACCAACTTGACATTACTTGGCACATGAGTGTTTACATGAGTTATGCTGTCTGAAGTGTTTTCAATTGCTTCTGAAAGTGTCAAAACTGACAAGCTCAAAATGTTCAGACCCACTTTACACCTTGATGTGATATTATTGACAAATTTCTTCTTAATATTAGATGTAAACAGGGCCTTACTCAACTTCATGATGCTCAAAACCTCAACAGAAGAAACAGACCAAATTAATGAAAGTCAAAGAATTCAGCTGAATTTTGTTTTAGATCCCATTCTCTTTAACTGCATGCAGGGCCAGATTAAGAACATATTGGTCCCTGAGGTTATAGCAAACCCAATGGCCCCATTTATTTTATCGCCTCACAAACGCAACTATTATTGCTATCATTATTAATAATATTTTATATTTGCTAATTTATATTATTCTATAATCTAATTTTCCACTTGATTTATATCTGATTGTTATAAATGTTTTAATAAATTAGTTTTTTATTTTACTAAAGTAGGTGTACAAGCATACAAAATTAAATGTAACTTTTAAAATGTTAAAAAAGCTGCCAAAATAAATATACAAAACACACATTTGCAATACTTCCTAAATGAGTGCTTTAAAATAAATACGTTAAATAGGGTATTATCTAGGATTTACTTCAAACTTTAGCTGAGCAGAAATCCATAAATATCCATGCTTTTATTTTCCCATTTGGTCTTGAGTCAGTCAATTAGAGAAGGTTAGCATGTTTTTGTTTATTTCCTCAAATATACTAATGAAATCCAGCACTAATATTTCATTGTTCCACATTATTACTTATCATTTTTATAAAAGGGGAAATTCAGTCATTTAAAAGTTCTCTTTCTAACTGGTTCAGTTAGACTTAAACCATGTATTTTCTTGAGATAGATATTCTGCAGCGACAGACATTTTGATAACTGTCTGTGTAGGCTATTTGATTTGGTCGTACACTCTCTCGGTTATGAGAGGGCAGGGTTATGCAGATGCACGGCGGTGGTCAAGACAGTGCTTCAGTAATGCATGTCCATTCTGCCTGATTCTGTCTATCTTGAGCTCTCTCACTGCATGTTAATAACTGATACTGTTTGAATTTTATTTTTTGCTCTAAAACGCACTTGCTTAGCCTAATTTGCCTGGACCATTCTTGCAATAAAGCTGAAATAAGGGACTATGCTGGGGAAAAACAGGACATCTATTTACCCTTACTGGGGACTAAATAGGGCTATTTAAAACTCTAATGCCTCAATCACACTAGTAGCGACTTTGTAGCTGCTTGTTGCTCTGGGTGGTGACCTGCTACAAAGGCAGGTCTATGCAGGTCTATACAGTATGAATACAACCGGCCTCTGAGCGAGCTGAGATAGGATCACGTTAGCTCTACTGGTGCTCATGTTGGTTGTCACTCAGGTAAGTTGCTCTTCATTTGCATAAAGTTTAAGGATTCTCAACTTTTTCGCGTCGCTCAACATGCCCACATGGTCGCCAACAGTCCATATCTCTCACTTAAATGGAGGTTGCTGGAAGTCACTCACTCTCCATTAAAATGAACGGTCGCTTGTGGCTTTGCCGCTGCGAGTCGCTCATAGTGTAAATGAGGCTTGATTGAGCTACAGCCACTTCGAGCCATAGTTTAGTGGCGTTACTGTTTTTGAACAGCAGCACATTATCAACATGCGAAAGCATAACCCAAAGAAACGTTTCCCACGTCATGACGCAAGTTAATTCCTCAGCCTATCAGGGGCCCTCTCCTCTTGCGGGCCCTGGGGTTTTAGCCACACCTAGCTCTTATGTTAATCCGGCCATGACTGTATATATATATATATATATATATATATATATATATATATATAAACATCCTTTTAAAACATCTTCCTTTTCTTTCCACAGAAAAAGAGAAAGTCATCCAGGTTGGGGCGATGTGAGTATGAGTAAATAATGACAACGTTTTAATTCACGGCTTGATCCCTTTAATCTAGTTTAACTTTGCCAGTCAAGCTAAGCACTTCCACTCTACTGTTTACTGTATATTCTGAGTACAGTCCCTGCATTTTAATAAAAGTGAGCAAGTAAAAGTAAGATCTGCTTTGGACAGTTGGCAACTATTGCAGGACATTGGCAGTTATAGCGGATATAATTGAATGGGGCTTTGCTGCACCAGCTAATGGAAAGGAAACAGGCTGCTGAGCTCAAATGGGAATCTTTGCCACCATACGGAGGACTCCTGCTGCTATGGTGATATCCAGTAAATAGGATTGAGCCCAATGGGGTTTCGTCTACTGGATGCCATGGAGTCTCCCCAACCCCACGGCCATGTGTCACCTACTAATCTGATCACAAGAAGCATAATACCCCGAGACCACTTCTGAGGGCATACAAGGAAAATGATAACATGCTCCTACAAACGGATCAACCAGGCAATGCAAAAACGGAAGAACATCATTAATTCTTATTTCAATATTTTCCTTTAGTTTTTCCCTCTCGCAAATTACACATTTCTAGGAGATATATCAGCATATTCTCCAGAGTTGTGTTTTAGGGTTATATGAATATGGAAAACATAATAACATATTTTTTTTTGTTCTTTCTTTCTTTTTTTTAATTAACAAGTTGGCATTGCATTGACTTTGACACAAACCAGCACACATACATGACTTATAGCCCCTGGATAGTCTTCTTTTATTGTTTCCAGCAAATATTTCAGTCTTATGAACATAACCCTGAAATGATTTCAAGAATAAACTAGTTCCTGTAAGCTCTAGGTGATGTTGATTATACTTTGATGAAAACTAGGCCTTGGCCCCAGGCAAGCATTTAGTAAAAATTAGTTTATCCAGCACTGTCCATCACAAATGAAGGTCTTTCTTTTTTAACTTTACCAAGTGCATTGCAGCTTTTTCCCATTTCCCCCTCTGTTGGAAAAGGTTTGTGTCTATTTTGATCCTACAGTAGGTTTTTGAGACATCATGTTCTGTTCTGTATTTAACATTAACCAAGTTTCTATCAAATCTTAGCTACAGTTCTCATTGTACAATACTAGTGTTCAACACTTTTATCTGGTCTCATAAAGAATAGATTCGCAAATATGGTGGGACTATACTTTTGGGTTTCTCTCTTTTCAATGTTCCTGAACATTCTTAAACAGATCTAACTTTACAGACATATAAAATTAAACCTAAAAGACCTGAACATAAAAGTGGCTGAGAAATACTGATGTATAACACATCCACTAAATGTTTCTTGCTGGCTTTTTCATACTATGTATCTAACGTCATGCATTTTTACAGACAGTATTTATTTCAGCTTTACTGTACCTGGGTCTTTAATTCATAACAAGTGGGAATTCTCAGTAAGGCTCAAGAAATACACATACGTATGCTTGTTTTCTATAGATTACCATGAATATCCAATCACTTGCAATCAAAGTATGCTTTTAGATGTTGCTTTTTCCCAGTGTTCATGTCCTAATATATGTATAGGTTCTGTTTTGCTTTTTTATGTCTCCAGCTTCTAGAACAAAATCTTTCTTTGCTGCAAGTCTGAGCTGAGCGAGTTAACAGCTGTCACTGTCTTAAACAAGGTGGATGAGATTTGCACTTCCTTTCAAGCACAATCCCAGAGTCACCTCTCAGACAGTGTCTGGGCCATACCTGTCACTCAATTGCCTTGTTTTTTGCACTAAAGTTTTCCCTCACCCTGTGGGGGACACTCAATCGAGCCACGCTGTCACAACCTATTGCCCCCTTATTCCAAATCATCCATCAATCTGATCAGAGACACGACCCACCGTCGAGCCAAAGACATAAGATCTGTGAAATTCATCTGCCGGTTAGTGCTGCTACAATTAGAATCATGTTACATGTTGCCATCCACAGCGAAACATCCTTAAAGACACACTTAATCATGGTAAGCATGCAAATATTCATCATCTAAAACTAAAACAAACAAAATTCAGATAATATTGTAAAATTTGTTACAATTCGATACACTGTAAAAATTAATAATCTACTAATGCTGCAATAAAAATAGATATTTCTCTCAGAGACACCATACAAAAATGTTAAAAAGCATTACAAAATAAGATAAATATTACAGTTTTTGTCAGTCGCTAACAAGCGCTTACCCCAACTTCAGATACTTTTTCTTAACTCCTAACACAGACTACCACCTTCAAAACACAAGTGGATAATTTTCTCCTCAAAAATGCACTTTATTAAATGTATACTAACTCTTCATTTCAAAATAGAGCACATCTTTCTCTGCACACACTAACTTTACCAAAACACTGGAAATCTGACTAAAATTAAATGATTCTGTCAACAAATAACACTTGCTTTCACTTCACAAGGTACATGCAGTCAATCAAAATACTCCAGGTTTCAAAATACTAACTTTTGTTGACATTACAAAAACTGCAGAGACTTTTATGTTTCAGTTTTACAGGTATTTGCATGCAAAACATGCAATCCATCGTTTTTTTAGGGGGGTTTCACATTTAATTGTGATAGGACAGTAGAGATTACAGAGAGGAAAGTATTGGGAGCAAAAAAAGGCAGGAATCAAACTCGGGTTGCAGTGAGCACCATGGTGCGTTATGTCAGTGCACTTAACCACTAGGCTATTGCTGTCAACGCAATCCACCATTTTGACAGTAAATGTCTTGGTTGGAAACTGTACAGTATGTCCACATGTACAGTAATGTTCACATTCAAAAGTGTTCCAGTAAAAAAGTAAATACATTTTTTTTACCTTTACTGTTTACTACAGGCAGTACAGTAGAAACGCTATGATAGAACAGAAAAAAAAGTTTTACAGTATTGCTTACAGTGAACAAAATAGCCATGAAACACAAGAGCATTCTGAAAAACAAAACAAAAACAAAAACAAAAAAACCCCAGCAAAAAGCCCAGATAAAAAGTGGGAATCTTAAAAAAGCACAACATTACTGTTTCTAATCTCTGTGATCTTCAGGGTTAGGCAACATGTTTTCATCAACATCACTCCTTAAAGTCCCCCTTTTACTATATACGTGTAAATGTAATAGGAAAAAAAATAACCCCTGCCACTACAGTCTAAGCCACACTGGAATCAGCTGTGGTTGTCCCAGTTTACCCAACATAAATCAGCTGTGTAACAATAATTCAATTGTTTGTTTATAATCAGCTTTATTATCATTACATTGTTTTGAACTGTTCACTGACTGCATATTGCATGAAAACGATATAAAATATGTGAATGGTATGGCCACAAAAGACAGTTGCTGTGCTTATTGTGTTTAGAGTTTTGAAAATAAGACAACTGGTTGAACAAACACTTGTTAGCGACTGATAAAAACCCTGTAAGTAATTGTTGCAGTAACAGTAGACTGTTAAGTAAGGGTTAGTAGAATAAGCTATTCCTGCAAGGTTATTAAATTCAATTCAATTCAATTCAATTCAATTCAATTCAAGTTTATTTGTATAGTGCTTGTCACAATAATTATTGTTTCAAAGCAGCTTTAAAAAAAGTGCACATTATTTCATTACAATCAAAATCAGAAAAGTTAAGGTTATTAGTTAGCTTATTTTTTTAAATAATAACTTTAACTAATTAACTAGTAACTACACATTTTTTACTTGTTCAAACTACTTATTTAAAATGAGTTGAAACAACACAATTCTTGAGATTTCATTGGAACAACTTATTTTTTTAATGTTTAATCTACATAATTTTGTTAAGTTAAGTAAATGATTTGTGTTGGGACAACATGAATGAATTATGTGGAACCATGCATTTTTTTATAGCTTTTAACAGTTAAAGTGATTGCATAAACAGTTAACCTGCAGTTATGTTGTATATAGTCGATGTCTATGTGTACATGTTCAATAAAGTGTATTGAATTTGGTAATATATTTATTAATTTTATTTATTATTTGTTATTAAATTTACAGTATTAAATTTAATACATTTTAGGTTACTTTTACATAGTGATGTCAACACAAAATCTACATTATTCTCATTTTTTTCTCAGTCCCATAACAAGCAATGAGAAGCAACAGGCCAAGGTTTCAGCATTCAGAAATCCCTGTTTCAGACTGAAGGGGATCGAGCCATCCAAGGCCAGCTGGCGTGCTCTAACGCTCATTTGCAATGCCAAGAAGTGGCATGGGGCATTTCCTTAGTGACAAGACTGGACCACCGTGGCTAATCACTAGACAGCTTGGATAAAAATTGGAGCGCTATTTGCAGGAAAGGAAAAACCCAGCACCCCAGACTTAAGAGCTGCATGTCATCCTCGCTTGTGCTTCTTTCTAAATTTTATTTAAAATGTCAAAAATGTAGTCAGATGTGGTTTATGTGTAAAATATGTGACAGGGATACACACTTTTCTTATAATTCACATTTATGCAAAAGCAAAAACATTCTGTCATCATTTACTCAATCTCATATGTCTAAATCTACATTCCTTCTTTCTTCCATGAAGCATATGTGAGTATGGTTTTTGACATCATTGACTTTAATTGTATATATAGTCAGAATTATTAGCCCTTCTGAATTATTAGCCCCAGCTACCCCCCCCCCCCCTGTATATTTCCCCCCGCTTTCTGTTTAACGGGAAAAATATATATATTTTTAATCTATTTCTAAGCATAAAACAGATTTATTTTATCTTTACCATGATGACAGTACATAATATTTTACTAGATATTTAACCTAATCAAATTAGGGTAATTATAGGCAAATCATTGTATAATGATGGTTTGTTCTGTAGACCTTTGAAAAACAAATATAGTTTAAGGGGGCTAATAACTGACCATAAAATGTTTTATTTTTTAATTTTCTTTTATTAAAAACTGTATTCATTCTAGCCAAAATAAAACAAATAAGACTTTCTCCAGAAGAAAAAAAAACATTATAGACAATACTGTGAAAAATATCTTGCTCTATTAAACATCATTTGAGAAATATTAGAAAAAGAAAATAAAAAATAAATAAAAATCACATGAGAGCGAATAATTTTGACTTCAACTAAATATCTTCTTTAGTGTTTTATAGAAGTAAGGATGTTTAATAGCTTTGAATAATATAAGAGAGAGTACATGATATCAGAATAATAAACTGTTCTTTCAAGAGTATGCTTGGTGTACCAATTATGCTTTTTAGCATGTCCTCTCGTAACCTCTCTTGCCCTTCGCACACAGCACACAACATTTGCATGGCTTTTATGCTCTAACTCATCAAGACAGAACAAACAAAGAGGAAGGACAAAGAAAAAAAAGCCTCTGGCTGATCCTGGTCACTTTCTTTCAGATTAATTCAGGTGGCTTTTTCCTTTCATCTCAGTATTGTTCATAATAGGAGCACAGAGCTGCTATGCAAACTATACTAGTGTTAATCTGCTGTTCATAATGCCTGTCATCCTATTGTTATTTCAACAGGCGGATGATCATAAGGTGGATAGTCATTATAGGCTCAGTTAGCTGATTGCTCACTGTTGTAAGGAAAATAATCTATTGTTAGTAACATGCTTCTAAGTACATACATGTAAAACTCTCAAAACATTTCTTTCTTTTCTCACTTAGAAACAATCACCTTCAGAAGTCTACATGTTAAAACGTGTAAAAAAATGGATAAACTACTGGGTTCAAAATATAAACAGAATTTTTAACCCAACCTTTGGCTTTGTCCCAAATTAGGTTGAAACAACCCAGCATGTGTAAAATATTATGCACCTACAAGCTGTTTATATTTACAAACATATAGTATCAACATTTAAAATGCAACTTATAAAAGTGATTAAACAGTGAATAAAGCAGCAATTTGTACAGTAGGACCACAAGTACTTAAAGTGTATTCTAAACTCGAAATACTTTTTCAAGAGTTCACACTTAGCTGATGTTTGATTATAAAGCGTGTTTGGCATGCTGTCTCTGAAGAGGGCCCTAAGCTCATAAAATCCTCGAGCCGAAGGATCCCTCACACTTGCAGGACAAGAGGGGAGTTTCAGCTCAGGTAGGTCTTGACAACTCCCCTGCTTATTTATGCCTAATAACAAATTAGGGATTACTATGGATAGTTATACTGCTGATTAAAAGCTCATCTGTGGTGCTAATTTGGTTTGGCCAATTCACCTATTTTGCAAGTTTTTGGACTGTTGGAGGAAACCGAAGAACCCGAGGGAAACCCACACAAGCACAGGGAGAACATGTAAACTCCGCACAAAAATGTCAGCTGGCTTTTTAAAGACTTGAACCAGTGACTTTTTTGCTGTGAGGCAACAGTGCTAACCACTGGGCTGCCATGCCACTCTATCAAGTAAAAGGGAGGATGAGTAGAGGTGGAAGGGGGGATTCTTCAGGACGAAGATGACAGAGGTAAGAAACTTTGGTTATTAATAGTGGGTTAGGAATCATCCAATTGGTGAATCCTGCGTTAGCTAATGTGGGACCAGCCAGGATCAATCATAAGCACATGATTCTCTCGAAACTAGTTAATAAATAAACTTCACATTTAGAAATTCCCCTTTAGACACTATAATTACCATAATGAAATTGGCAAGTAAATGTTAACTAACTTTCATTAATATATCAGTAGAGTAAATATACTGTTTTGATGATGTTATTGTTAGTAGAACAAGCTGTCATGCACATCAGAAAACCTGCTGGATGACCATCTAAATTTAACAGGTATCAGGTAATACGATATATTCCTATTTGACATGTTGTTGCAAAGTTACTAGTCAATACATTGTCTAAAAGTAATCATCAAAATAAATGTTACCTGAAATGCCATCAAAGCATTTAGATTAATATAATCTTACTTCTAAATGCAAATTCTCTTAGAGATTTGAGTTATGACCATACAAATATGCTATATATTCAGTATATGTGCTGACAATGTCTGGTGTTTTCTTACTGCTAATACTTTTTTTTTTTTTTTTTTACCAGGAGATCAAATGATGATCTGCTGTAGCAATCTATCAGTTATCGATCAAAAGCAAACCCTAAAAGTCAACCAAGGACATGCTACATTATGTTAAATCGTACTAGAAAATAAATAAAACACCCTAAAACATGCTAATAATAAGCTAATATGTGTTAATGATTGAATGCAAAATATACTCAGAGCGTGCTCATTTGTACTAGCAAAATCTAGAAGCATTTAGCATGCATATGGATTTTCAACTTACACTTAAACACATGCTAGAAACACAATTATTCATTCATATAGTGACATGCTTCTATTATGTTTTGTTTTGCACTGAAACATGGACCATATAATATGCTGCAAGGGATGATGTAATGAATTCAGTACTGTGCTATTCTTGTTTTTTAAAGAACTTTAACATTATACATATTTTATAATGATACCTGCTGCTAGCTTTAGGGCATCATTTTATGAATGACAACACATGCTTGTTGAATGATAACCCTTGCAGGTGCAATGTAAGGATGTTTTGATTTGTGACAAATATGAAGGTTTTTGGTAGTTTTATGCATGAAGGTGAAAGCATGACATTTACCACTGTGCCAAATTGAAAGTTTGTAAGAAAAGTTTGTATGTATGTATGTATGTATGTATGCACTTTATGTAAATAAATGTGTGTGCGTACCTTGCATTTCTTACAATGTATTCCTTACTAAATGTAAGTTGTAAATGTAAAATGTTACCGTTAAGTAAATGTAAATGTTGCTGTTAAGTAAATGTACTAAAGTATTGCAATATAAGTAAAATTGCTGGCAGCTAGCTTTCTGCAACTCTCACATGGTCACCCACTGAAGCTGTCTGCGCTTGGTCAGTACCTGGATGGGAGATCACATGGGAAAGCTAGGTTGCTGCTGGAAGTGGTGGTAGTGAGACCAGCAAGGGGCTGTATGGGTATATTGATGGGGACTCTATACTGATAAGTGAGTGCTGTCTTTTTAGATGAGATGTTAAATTGAAGTCCTGACTCTCCTGAAAGAATTTGAAAAAGAGTAGGGGTTTAACCCTGTCATCCTGGCCCACTGGCCTCTGTCCATCTCAACCATCCCCATATCTTAATTGGCTTTTTCACTCTGTCTCCTCTCCACCAATCAGCTGGTGTGTGGTGTGCGGTCTGGTGCAATATGGCTGCCGTCATGTCATCCAGATAGATGCTGCACACTCGTGGTGGATGAGGAGATTCCTGCCAATGTGTAAAGTGCTTTGAGTGTCCAGAAAAGCGCTATATAATTGTAAGGAATTATTAATTATTAATGTGCTGTATAATTATTATATAATTATTATAATAATTATTATAAGTAAATATTGACCTGGTGGGAACATTATTTTGGCCTCCATGAGATAAAAAGCTTATAAAACATATAGAATGAACTATTTTGAAAATGAGAACAAATACAGAATGTTTCCAACAGTGAAAGTTGAGTTTAGATAGCAGTAGAGTTGGGATAGCATGATAGAATATACAGTTTGTACAGTATATAAATCATCACATCTGTGGTAAGTCCACATAAAGATAGCTGTACAAGTGTGAGTGTGTTTGTTTGTTTGTTTGTTTGCTTGCTTGCTTGTTTGTTTGTTTGTTTGTTTGTTTGTTTGTTTGTTTGTTTGTCAATCCATTCTTTTCTTATCAAAATTTAAACTCATGACTCAATCCAAACTAGAAAGCTCACAGATTCCAAGCATTTTAAATGTGAATGCATTCCTATAATAAATTTGGACCAGTTTTTTTTTTTTTAAGCTTAGAAACTTTGCCTCTGTTTCTGTCAGTGTTGTTTTATGCCCCCTCAGCATATTGCAACATTTGTCAACACCTGCGTCATGTTCTCAGTTTCCACAGCAGAGTGAAACTACCCAATAAACATACAGCGAGTGTCTGAGAGGAAAGCTTATAAGGGTGAACCTGAACCAGATGGTGAAAAAAAAAAAAACTCACAGCAGCACGGCAAGATGGCTCAAATCATATTTGAAATTCACCACAGTGATTTAGATTTGTAACCGTGGATCAAAGTAAAAGACTATGTAATTGTATGCAAGCTCATGCATGTGTGTGGGGACATAGCCATACATGTGAGCGTAAGGCTGTGAAATGTTACCATCTTACATTATATTTACTTCTTTGTCATAAACACACATGAATAAGGGGAAACATAACTGATTAAGATAGAAATATATGTGAAATAAATCAAAATAAAGCCACTGGCAATACAGTTACACACACACACACAAAAAAATGACTTTTACAAAATTGTTACAAACAATTTATATGGGTTATATTTAAACAAACAAAAATAAACTGAGTAATTTTCAATTAATTTACTTTTTTATTGAGCCCAAAAAAATTATTTACAACCATGTAACTTAAAAAAAAAAAGTAAATCCAAGGAATCATCCTAGAATTTTTTTTTCAGTGAAGGAACATCCTTGATTTACATTATGAAAGATAGAAACTAGTCAGTTTAAGCAAACATTATTGTTATTAACCTCTTTTCATTTTGTCAATGCAACACTTAATGCTTCTCTGTGAAAGGTCTAAGGTCAGGATTGTCCACAGATGTCCATATTCTTCAGTTTTTTGTAAGGTGTCTTTAGTCTAATGGATCTTTTAAAAAGAGCCTCTCAAGTGCTTTGTATTCCCTGGAGACAAACTGGTCAGCTCCACCATTGAAAAGGGTCAAGGGCACAATGTAGCAAATAGCAGACACAATCTAAAGCACTTTTCATTGGCTTTACAAAAAATACTTATTGTGTATTGCTGGCAATTGATTGTGACTGAAGTGGCCACATATGTGACACAAATGCTTTGGCCAACCCAGCTAATTCCCCCCAACCCCCACATTTACTAAAGGAACCAAAACAAAATAATTGGATCATTTAATTACTTTCAGGGACACTCAAATGAGTCCAATCTATCAAAGTTCTAAGACCTAGTTTGAGGTCTCTGTGTGTAATTCGGTCTGGATAAATCACCAGGTGACTTGGAATACACACGGCTAAGCTAAATTAACAATTGATCTTCACCCCTATCAGCACAAACAACCATTTTGGATCATCAGTGAATATGTGCAACTAACAAAGCACTCACTTCATTGAAGCTTGATAGAAAAAAAAATGTCTGGAGAATTTTGCAGTTTAAAGAAAGATGACCTTTGCTGCTTAAAGAAGTTAACAATTTGTTTCAATAAAAAGAAAAGGTTGGGAGTTAAGGGATATATCCAATGAAGCATCATCACTGTTCAAATAATCTTAAAATTACATACACCAAATAAACAGTATCATTTACATTCTGATGTACAACAGCCCAACAAAATACAAAAGAGAGAGAGATTGACTTATGCCGAGTTCAGACTGCATGGTTTTCAAAGTAGTCACAGATGTTTTCACACTGCATGACTATCTGGGGTAACTACAAGGCTGATTTGTTTACACAGCAAGATGGATCGGCGACAGAGGTTTTCACACTGAATGACTTTAAAATAGGAGGAATCACCGACAACCTTGCTCAAACTACGTCTCACAACCAAACACACGCGATAAATGACATGGAAACAAGGTCACGTATGATAGTTTACACTGTGTGATTGTTATTAGCGTGAAAGAGCACAGATTTACCTGTGATTTTAGGCATTTGTTTGTGATTTCTCAAAACCTGTCGGCAAGTCAAAATCAGGGCTAACATCATGCGTGTGAACTCGGCATTAGAATGTCACTTACCCGATTTATAGTGATTTGCTCAGCTGTTGTTTGAAACTTACGTTCGGAATGTAATTTTTTGCTAAATGTCAACCGTCACTTTGTTTGGTCTGCTCAGACAGACTGATGGCTGCCGATGCACTAAAACGCCAAAATTATAAATATTTTAAAATAGGCACTATCCTTAAAAATAAACTACATAATTGTAATTTAAACATCTACATCCTTGACAAAAAAAAAAAAAGCCTTAAACGTACATTAGGTTGTCCAACAGCAGCAATATGTCAAACTGAAGCATGTCCTCTGCTTTTCACTGTATGTGGGTGGAGTAAAACACAAGGGTGAAGGGTTAACAGGCTGTATGAGTTGTTTGCAGAATATCACACGGCTATCAGCCAATCAGATTCAAGAACCAGACACAACTGTGGTGCTATATATATATATATATATACATGCATGTTCAATTTACATGATCTAAAATCTGAATACATGTAAATAAGCTTTCCATTTATTTATGATTTGTTAATCTAAGACACTATTTGTCTGAAATACAACTATACTAATAAATAAATAAATAAATAAATAAATAAATAAATAAATAAATAAAT
>CAIGQZ010001108.1:28985007-29006376 GCA_903798205.1 Danio tinwini
TATTTACTTACTTACTTACCATCAGATTCCATATATTCAAATAGTTGTATCTCAGCCAAATAGTGTCTTAGATTAACAAATCATAAATAAATGGAAAGCTTGTTTACATGTATTCAGCTTTTAGATCATGTAAAATGGACACTCGTGACTGGTTTTGTGATATATATATAGCACAACAGTTTTGTCTGGTTCTTGAATCTGATTGGCTGATAGTCATGTGATTTTCTGCAAATAATAGCACTCGTACAGCCTCCTAACCCTTCCCTCTTGTGTATTACTCCACCCACATACAGCAAAAAGCAGAGGACACTCTTCAGTTTTGGAGATTCAGTGCATCCGGTGCCATCAGTCTGTCTGAGCAGACCAAACAAAATGACGGTTAACGTTTCATCACAAGATGGCAACATAGACTGCATAATAAGTCTTTAGGGGAGAAAAAACACATTTTCTCAGTGTAAGTTTCAACAACAAGCATTGATCACACACTTACCAAATTCATAGAGGACAATCAACACGGACTGGAACCACGTCTTTTTTAAAAGAAGACAAGTTGCAAATACATATTTTACCATTTCCAGATTCGAAAAGCTCTCGGGTAAAAAAAAGTTTCTTACAAACATGTTTGTGTGGCGTTTTAGCAGACCACTGTAATCCAACTGCTTGGGTGCTTATGTGAGCTGTGCTATCATTGCGGAGAAAGGTAAACAAAACTTTAGATTCAGCACATTTAAAAATGCAACACTGACGACCCATGTCTCAGAACAATTTTCCTTCTTCTTCTACTTGTTTCAATTACGGTTGGCAACACAACATGGCGTCTCTCTGAACACTCATTCATTCATTTTCTTTTTTAGTTCAGTCCCTTCATTAATATGGGGTCGCCACAGCATAATGAACCTCCAACTTATACAGCATTTGTTTTACGCAGAGGATGCCCTTCCAGCTGCAACCCATTACTGGGAAACATCCATACATACTCATTCACACACATACACTATGGACAATTTAGCCTACCCAATTCACCTATACCGCACGTCTTTGGACTTGTGGGGGAAACCGGAGCACCTGAAGGAAAATTTATTTTCAAACCGGAAGAACGAATTTGCTCTTAACACCGTGGAAACAACCAATTTGCACTTGTTAGTTAAATGTATGTGTCCTAATAGTGTTTGTAGCAACATGGCAAATATATAAGACTGTCAACATCTCAAAAATGTGTCTTGGTGTTTCGTGACCCTTTAAACATGTAACATGAAATGCAATTGAGAATCTTCTTGAAGAGGGTGGGACATATCAGATACTAGAGAGCATTTTTTTGGTCAGAAGATTTGATAAGAAACAGTATAAGGTGTGAGAAAGAGCAAGCCTTGGGTGTTTATATCATCTAAATGCAAATGTTGCCACTTTATTGGAGCACACTAGCTTATAGCTATCCTTAAGCCTAACATACAGGTACTAACGTCTAAGAACTTTATTTGGATTTCATGGGCACTTTAAGGAGGGGCAGTGGCATGTACTCTCATCTGTACTTAACAACAGACAGGAGAAGCCTGTTTTAGACAGCAGGACACTAGTCTTACAGATTGGTATCAAGCGGCGAGCAAACGTGTCACATCTAAAGGACATCTACAAGACAGACCACATAAATTTTACATAAAGTGTGCCCTTCTCTTTAGCAGGCAGAGACAACAGTGTTGATGAAGTGCTTTTAGCCCTCCTCCACAACTCCCTTCACCATCCTCCCTAATTCTTTTTAGCAGAAAAGAGAAGCCAAATACTGCTTGTGGCTGGCAGCCCCTTGAATCGGTTGGACGGCTGGTAACAAATTAGGGGATGTCAGTGTGGGAAATGGGCTAGACAGGATGATTAGTGTTGTTTTACAATCTGGTAAGGTTTGACCTTTCAGGGCTGCCATCATTCTAAACCCAAGTGAACTTGAGAAGGGGACCAGATGTAAAATGAAGGTTGTTAAGTAACCGTCAATCTGTGTGCACCTCAAAAGTCGATTCATTTCACACTCTTTTGTTTTCATTACTCCCCATCCTCATTTAAGCTCAACGCGAGGCATCGGGAGAAATGACAGTGTCAATAGCCCCAAGTAACAGCAGACTGCCACCTATGGAATGAAAACAGATGATGTGTCAACAGATGGAACTCAGCACTAAAGACACGCTGGGATTTGTCTCCAGAAATCTGGATCAAAAGATGTACTTTGATGGAGAAAATTACAAAAAAAGCAAGATGGATGATCAAGATGCTTAAGGAATCATTTTCACTTAGGCATCCCAAGTTTGGTTTTTAAACTTTCCACTTGGTCGAGAGATAACATAGAGACATTTAAAGCTGCCAGAAGAAATAAAACATCAAAAATGGCTAAAAACAACTCCCAAAATCAGGAGACCTGCAGGCAGTGGTCCTGACACTGTGGACTGTGGGCTTTCTGCCAGAGTGATGCGATATAGTCAGAGTGCTCTCTCACTCGCTGCCAGCTGCAAGAGCAGAGGCAACAAAGATTCCCCTGTGACCCACACAGCAGCAGATTCAGAAAAAGATGGACGCCGCAGGCCCTAACCCCTGCCAGCGTTAATTGCCTTAAATTATTCAATTGCATCTGAAGCCAAAGAGGGTGCAGCACGCTGGGCGTGCAGCTGCAGGGGAGAGCTTACACGGTCCCGGCCCCTCGCTTACACTCGCTGCCTCTTCTCTGCTCTCTATGACACTGAGATAAGAGTAGAGGAAAAAAAAAATGAACGGCCCATCCTTCACCTTCAGCTAGGGAGGGTGAGTCAATAGCTATGGAAAGCCAAAGTATAAGTGATTTAAGTAATTAAAATCAAACCTTTATTCATTCTAATCATTCCTGATTTCATTGTTTAAATGTCTATTATATGCTAATGTGCATTCAGTTCACTAAATCATCACCTTATAATTATAAGGTTCTATCTGCACTCTAAATGATTTTGAGATATTGAGTTTCAAAGTTTTTGCATTACATATAGCAAGCAATATGTGTCTAACAGTTCTCTTTTATACATCAACATGACAGAAACCCTAGATGTGCTCTAAATAAAAAAAAAACTTAAACATTTGCAAACTGGGGTAAAAAAAAAAAACAAAAAAAAAACAGGGCAAATGCAGATAGAACCTTCTAATTCTAAAGTCATTTTCTGCTTGGAATTATAATGTTCTATCTGGCAGATCATTAATTGAAGCATTAATTTTCAAGGAATACAGTCTGCTTATTAATAAAAAATATATATAATAATAATAAGTGGTGTTGTAACAATATGTTGATGCTTGAGAAAGTTACATTTTTGTTTTTTTACAATTTAAAGACTTTAAAAAAAACAGACAATGAGCAAATGAGTTTAGTGAACACTGAAAAATGTTTCACTGACTATATACACAAATACAAACATTTCACATTTAACGTATAACCTTTTTTGGTAACACTTTATAATAACTACACACTATGAACCATTTCTTAAGCATTAGCAAATAGTGAATTCATTATCTGTTAAGCATTAACTCTACATTAATAAGCGTTAGTAAGCACTTTATAACTGCAGCGACAAATGCGGTATTACTGACTTGTAGTCACATTTGTAATGTGCTTAATAGCTGTACTTTCATACTTAGTTAATGATTTATTTTTCATTACTAAATTAAGTATATCATTATTTACAAACCAGTCATTTAAGCATAGTTGGTGTTTTTTTAAGATCATTCAGAATGAGTTAGTAAATGATTAATAAACTATTAAAATTAACATTTAAATTTTTATTATTCTGACATATACTAATAGTTAATTTGTATGTTAATCAATGCTTTATTAACTCAACTTCACGCAGTTTTGTGACTTAATCTAAAACTATTTATGCTTTATAAATTCCTTATAAATCACAATTAAAGGCTCAGTTAAAATTTAAACAGGAAAAAAAGAACATAAATGACTTTATTAATTTCTATTCATTTGAAGATACACACATTAAACTGTATAAAATGAAAAGTAAATCGTTTCAACCGTATCCAAAATAAAATTACTGTGCAGTTTAAACATTGCATCATATTACATTGTTAAATTATTATATTGTTGTTGTTTTATCCAATTTTACGTCATATTTTGACACTCCTGTTATTCAGCGATGTTTAAACTTTACAGTAATTATACTTTTTAGATAAGATTGCAAATATTATTGTTCATTTGATACCAAGCCTTTAATTGTCATTTAGAAGGGATTTATAAAGCATAAATAGTCCTCACTTTAGATTAGGTCACAAAACTGCATGAAGTTGAGTTAATAATATTTTTTTTTAACATACATTACTATATGCTTGAATAATAAGATATATAAACGTTGATTTCAATAGTTTATTATTCATTTACTAACTCATTGTGAATGATCTTAAAAACCACCAACTATGCTTAAATACAACTGTTTTGTAAATAATGCAATACCTTATGTAGTCATGAAAAATAAATCATTAACTAATTTTGAAAGTACAATTATTAAGCACATTATAAATGTGGTTATAAGTCAAGAAAACAGAATTTGTATCTGCTGTTATAAACTGCTTACTAACATTTATTAATGTAGAGTTAATGCTTAACAAATAATGAATTCACTAGACGCTAATGCTTAGTGAATGATTCATAGTGTTTAGTTATTATAAAGTGTTACCCATTTTTTTTAATAACTGTTCTTTTTCAACAATGTAAACAATGTTGACATTTTAGCTCAATGTCAAAAAATGCTTCTAAACCATCATATTTACACACATCTTTTCAGTTTCAGGTTTCTGCTCAATTTAGTTTGGTGCAGCATTATTATTCGACTCTGATTTTGTGTTTCTTTCTGGTCTTTCCCGCTGTCAACTAAGTGTAAAGTCTAGATCGGAAGTGTGATATGCACATTAATATAGCAGCTTTTTTATGACATTGTATAACAATAAATAATATTTACACAGTACTGTGACAGTTGGGTTTAGGGTTGTGGTGGGGGTAGGCATTAAAAATACAACTTATTGGGTAATTTAATAGATAACATAAATAACACTCGGTACAACTACTGTTTTTACAATGCTGTGACGGTTTGGTTTAGTGTTGGGGTGGGGGTGACGTTAATTAAATACAATAAATGTAAAGTTTAATAAATAATATAAATAATTTTCGTTAACTTCTGGCCGCAACCATATCCGATCGAGCAACAACCATCAACGGATCAGACTGGGTGAATGAAAAAGAAAGCTGATCCTGATTGGTCCTCGTGTGTGCATTCAAAATGCTGATATAGAAGGAACCTTATAGAGCCAAGCTAGAGTTCAACTTTGTAGATAAAATCTTTTTTTTTTTTTTTTTTTTTTTTTAATAAAAAGTCTTAAAATGTAAACAACTTAAAAAAAATCACATAATGTAAATACATTGACATTTAATAAGAATATGTGAATAACTCAATTTTGACAACAATGTCAGATAAAACCTTATAATTCTAAGATGACGAAATATTCATTTATTAAATAAATGTTTAAAATGTTTCCTTCTTCAAATGTTATAATATACTGCATGTGTGTGAATGTCAACATTATTTTATTACATTATTTTTTATACAGATTAATAAAGATTGTTGAGGTTCATATGTGTGCATAATAAAAAAAAAAATAATAATTAAAATTGTAATGTGCTTTGATAAAAAATCTTGGTTGTTGGTTCAAATATGCAGTTGTTTGTTCAAATATAATTTCAATTTTTATTTGCTTTATTTTTATTTAATCTAATTTGTTAAAATGTCTGTTTGTTCAGTTTATTCCTTCAAACATCTGCTAGTTCAGAAGTAAATAAGTCTTTTTTTAATGTACATTTGTTTTCTTGTATAAACATTTGTTTATTATTGATCTGAGTTGTTCAAACATGCATTCCTTCTGATGTGTTATTGGTTTGTTGCTCGATGTGTCTGTTAGTTTAAATGTGAGCTTGTTTAAATGTGAGTTTGTTCATATATGCATGCATTCATTTAAAGCATTTCTCGCACAGTGAATCTAAAGTACATACTTTAATGCCTTGGATTTCACCCTGTGACCCTTTACTGCCATGGCAACAATGGTCTCCGCAGTATCTCGCTTTCTGACTCGATTAAAATAAACACTTCTGGGATGACAGATTTGCAAATCACTTTTTACACAGAGGCAAAGCACAAAGCCAAACTTTACATTTTCATTCTGAATTCAAAGCAACTGCAAACAACATGGAATTCAGACGAAGACGCATAAACTTTAGCGCATACTTATGTATGTATGAGTGCATTTATAATTCATGGCTATTTCTTCCATGCAGGCTGTATAAACCCAAGCAGAGTAAAAGGAAAACTTTTCATCACATGTACCATTATCTGCGTAAGAAGGGAATATGGGGCATTCAGACATGATAAATTTAAGAGGATACCATAGGTCTGTGTTAGTCAATTTTCTTGCATGACCTCTTCTGTTCTCTAAACAGTTTGAATCCTCTGATGGCATTAGAAAAGCGCATGCAGCACTAAATGTGTAACAACGCTCAGAGCAACAGTCTGCATTAATAGGGAGTTTATGTAAACATAGCGTTAATAAAAATAATTATACTCCAGTTTCTTTAGTTTAAGGTAGTTTTTAATGGAAATATGAAGAATTTGGAACACCTGCATAGAATCATGAATAAGGGTCACTTTGGTTGACATGACCTCACTTCTGTGTCACTGCTCAGTATTGTTAGGTGTCTCAGAGCAGCCGAGGGCCCTGTGGAAGGAGGATGTGATGATGGACACTGGATTTCACAGCTCCACCCTGAACATTTTCTCAGTTTTTGCAGGCAACAGAGTGGAAAAGGCCTGAGAGTAGAGCCCTCTCATCTGAGACTGCAGATTCTCTGTGCGGATGTAGATTTCAGGGTTCTCTTCGTAAAAGCAAAACTGGAAGCTTTTTGCGACCTGTCATGGAATATCTCACACTTTCAGAATTCATTTTTTCTTTCTTACCCTTTTTTTGCTAAAATAAACATTTTTCCCACCGGCAGGCACTAGGGCGTCATATCCACTGGGAGTTCTTTCACAGATTCTTTCTGTCCTATTCCATAGTGATTTATTATTATTTTTACAGCTCTTTTTTTGCTCAGATCTTCACTCTGTAGTGGCATGATGCTTTCTAAACTTGGAACATTCAGAAATGAAGAAATGCTTCTTTTACATTAATGAAATCAATGTGAACTTGAATGCAACTGGCAAGAACAAACAGTAATAGTGAGTGGGAACTGCAACAATTTAGTTTTCCTGCGATTATACGAAACTACTGGCTTATTACCAGCATATTATTAAAATATTAATTTATTTATTAGTTGTTATGAAGTATTATTTTATTCTACATCCTTAATCCTACCCCAAACAAGCCAACTATTACCTTACTAACTACAATATTATTAAGCAGCTACTTAGTTAATTGAGCTAATAGTCTTGTTAATGGTTTGTTAGTTGCATAAATTGTCACTTAGTGTTACCGAAGATACTTTGAATGCATTTTTATTCCCAAATACCTAGAATAGATACAATGACAATGTATTCACTAGTAACAACAATTACATTTATTGCAGAATGTATTCATTATTGTTAGCGTAATGCAGTCATGCATTGTTATGGTGGCTTGAGAAAGCCAACATACTGTTATACTGCTTAAACTTTTTATTCTTCCGTCTTCTTCTTCTTCTTAGACTATTTTAAGAACGCATCTCCTCCTAGAAACTCCTCTAAACTATACTGAATGAATTTGCTTTATCGTTTCCAACTGATCCGACTCATGGTTTTCCAAAAACTGTCCAGGAAAATTTTGAAAAGTCCCATTCACTTAACATTGGACCAAACTTTGTGACCTCATAAATTTGCCCCAGACTGTCATACAGACTTAGAGTTGGGCTCATTTAACTCAGACTACCAATCTGCCAATCACTGATGACTTTTCAACTTACTAGCCACACCCTAGCAACCACTTGCGGCATCCTAGCAACTGTCCCATAGACTACCATTATAAAAAACTGCCATTGACTTTAAATTGAACATACTAACAACATACCAATCCATACTAAAAACACACTAACAAACATACTAATTCATACTATAAACATACTAGCAACATGCTAATCCATACTAGAAACATACTAGCAACATGCTAATCCATACTAGAAATATACTAGCGTACATACTAATCATACTAACAAACATGCTAATTCATACTAAATTCATGGTAACAACATGCTAGTTAGTGCATAAGAAGCATAACAATAGATGTTATTAATGCATTTGTAAATGTTGTACTATAGTTAATAAAAGCTCCACAAGTTTTGTTCATTTTTAGTTCATGTTAGTATTAGCTAACATTAACTAACAGAGCCACACTAAAGTGTGACCTTTGCATTTATATTGAGTCTAAATAGATTCCAGCCTACACTGCAGCTACATTTACAATAATCATACACAGTGTGTACAGAACACTTTTGATATATTTATAAGTGTATCAGTATTGTCTCTCTCCATATAAACAGTTAAAGGAATCACCCTAAATCAGCTATGGACAACAATCCAAAGTTTACATTTAAGAGTTCCTATCACTTTTTATGGCCACATGTGTATACAATCAAAAACTTAGGCATGCAGAGAGCTGCTGTAGGTTGCTAAGTCCATTCATGAAAATTTCTCACAACTGAAAATTCTATGGTCAACTGTTAGTGGTATTATAACAAAGTAATAGCAATAGGAAACAACAGCAACTCAGCTGTGAAGTGGTGCAAAAATTAAAGCTGTTATAGCTGCAGAGGGTGCACCAAACAGACATCACCAAACATTTGTCAGAATAGTGTTTTTTTTTTTTTTTTTTTGCTGTTTTTTTTAGATATGTAACAGACATAAAGACATTAAAGACAGCTCAAATATGACTCTGGATAACAAAACCATAGTGTTAATTTTCTGAAATTGAAATTTATTCATCATCTTAAATGTGCAACATTTTTGCTTTCCACTGACGCATGGTTTGTTATGTAACAATATTTGGTCAAGAAGCAATAATTAAAAAATCTGCAATCTGATCGTAAAAAAAAATCTAAATATTGGGGAAATTGCCCTTAACATTGTGCAAATTCAGTTAGAAATGCCGATTACTATTTAAAAAAAGTTATTATTTAATTTATATCTTCATAAATCATGATGTCTACTTAAAATTCTAGTGATTATTTGGCATAAAAGAAAAATTTATAATTTTGACCATACAATGTATTTTTTCCTATTTCAAACAAACAAATAAATTAATTCATACATCCATACATAAGACTACATAAGATCCACACAAGCCCAACCTAAGACCACCAGGTCATAGACCGGTACCATTCCATGGGTCAATTGGTACCAGGCCGAACAAGAAATCATAAACTATTTATATTTTATTTATTATCTGAGTCTGAACAATCTTTTATTTTGAAAAATGTTGTTTGAAAAATGTTTGTATTCTCTTGCTTTCATCTCGGCCACTTAAGCAGCCAAATTTAACCCACAAACAGAAAAATTTGTAAGAAACAGATGTCTTTGGAAAGTTTCATTGTTAAGGGGAAAGGGCCCAGTGAAGGACCTTCGAACTGCCAAGGAATGGATTCGCAACCCATTTGTCAACAACGCAGGTGAATCCACCATGGCTGTGCAAGAAGAAGATCAATTGCTGGAGATTGCAAATGACGGCAGCCTTTTAGGGGCCGTTCGCATTTCGCATATTTTCTAGAGTTTGTACAAGTTTGTTATTTCCAATGGAGGTGTGCGCACAAGGCCCGTGACGTGCTTGTGCCTTCTATATGCAACCAGTTATTCAAAAACTATAAAAATTAATTCTGCGAGTGACCATGTCACTTGACAAAAACTGACTGATCAGCTTCAGTTGGTATGGAATAAACACATTTCGGTAGACTAATTATCTCAGACAAACATTGCGGTGCTTTGTAATTTTCTCCATAAATAATTTTCTCCTACAAATACTCTTGTATCAGTGACAGCAATGTTATTTGCCTAGCAACCACCCCCGGTCCATGGTAAAAATGTCATGCGTTGACCGGTCCGCAGTGATAAAAAGGTTGGGAACCACTGTTGTAGTCGATTGACATAAATATGCAACTATGAGCCTAGGTCTAAACAATAACAAAATATGATTTCTGTTGCTGATGGTGGTTTAGTTAAAGTCCATAACCATAATGGATCTTTGGTAACCGCATTATCACTTGGATTGCAAATAGCAGATACCAAAACATGCGTGATGCCAGATTTCAAATACAAAAAATTTACTCAGGAATTTAAAACACATTCATTTCTGAATGTTAGAGTCCCACAGCTGGACAAACAATAATAATAATAAAAATCCAATGGATTTGAAGTGAACTAAATCTGCCCAAAATTAAAGTCCTAAAAAAGCATTACAATAATTATTCACATCTTGTCTCAAGTATTTCAAGAAGGAACCAGCAAAGATTCCAGTGCCAACAGGCATCAAACTGAGAAGCACAGCTGCAGTTAAGGAACAGAGTAGAGGACCTCTCCTACAGATGCCTGGCAATCCAACAACAAGTCTCTTGCCACTCACATGGGACTGTTTGTCATGCAACTGAGAGGCAGAGCATACTTGTGGAAAAACTGTTCCGGCTCGTCATCAGTTTGAGCAAAATAAACAGTGACAGTCAGGCACATCCAGAAAGTGACTTGAAAAAGTCAGATCTGATTCTGTCAAGCTGAAGCCCTTGGTCCCCTGTGTGATTGGCGGTGAAGGGTGGATCTCCTCCATCGCATAAGACAATGATGAATTGCTCTCTTGCCTTGAAAGAGGTTTTGGAACATACAAAACAACCAAGTGCAGGATCCCCAATAGACTGTGTGATTATTCTGCTTGACACACCGCTCTTACTATGTTTGTACAACAGCTTAGTGAGGGGACACCATCCAGAAAAGACACAGGGAAGTAAAACCTCAAGTGAGTGTGGGAGGAAAGGAAGCAATTTGAGGTCTGAAGGTTTGAGCATGAGATTGAGGTGGACTGTGGAAGCTTTCATCTGTGTAGTGATATAATATATTATTCATCGCTGATTGCGAGATCACAGGGCACATTTAAAACGACCACTAATTCATATAGTTCACATTGGGTTAAAGCTCTTGGTTATCTTTACTACACTCCTGTTGTTGTATAAAATACTTAATTTTTTTTTATGTTTTTTTTGCTGCTGGCATATCAACCTTCTGGAAAGCTCCAATTGTTTTTGATTACCTGAAACATCTTACTGTAAATTGCTCTTTCACATTGCATCTGGAGATGCCACCCTTTTCGCCCACACATGCTTCCAGCTAGCAAATGAAAGCAACCTTGTCTTTACATTTCCTATCCAGAACTGATTATTCAAGCTCTCAAGGTAGTTTTAGTCAAAGGTTTGTCAGCGCTTACTTTCCTGAACTTTCAAACACTTCTCAAGCAGCCTTGCTGGCTGAAAACCATGCTTGGACTGAGCACATACTGTTGATTCTCAAAATCAGGGCAAAGCCAGTTGCCAGCTGAGAGCTTTAAAGTAATATCTGTGGTGAATATATGTTTTACTGGAACCCCAACATATAGTAACCCTGCTTAGTTTTTATGTAAACATTAGATTTTATTGATTGATTGATTTTCAACCCAGTGAAAAAATGAGCAATAAACAGACAATTCACCCCAGATTTTTGCTGTTAATTGACTTTCAGGCCTTCCAATAAGCTTGTTAAATACATTTAAATAAAAACAAAATTATATATTTTTAAAATTACACAATTAAAGCGTGAAATCAAAAGTTACAATGCTTATTTTGCTAGCACACATTTATTATTATTTAGGTAAACAATCAGCCCGTGCAGGTTAATCCACTGAAAGAAATTATTGATTTGCCAATCTTCAACCAAAGCCTGACCATTTGTTTCTGTTTTGGAGTTAACCACACTCCTCATATTGTTCTTGTTGAATTGCTGAAATCCTCCTTATTTGTAAGTTGCTTTGCACAAAAGTGTTTGCTAAAAGACTAAATGTAAATGCAAGGGTTATGGTTAGTTTGCTATGAGAGAATGTTTTGCAAAAAGGAAATCCTGCTCCCTAGTCAATATTTAATTTCCGTGGGAAGTAAATTAACATACTAAAATAAAAACCTCAATTTTGCCTCTCACGTATTATGAAGAGAAATTATGGTTCTGCAAAGAACTGGACATCATTCATTCATTTTCTTTTTGGCTTAGCCCCTTTATTAATCAATGGTCGCCACAGCGGAATGAGCTGGCAACTTATGGCAACTGTGGGGGAAATCTGAGCACCCGGAGGAAACCAATGACAACATGGGGAGAACATGCAAACTCCACACAGAAATGCCAACTGACCCAGCCAGGGCCAGCAACCTTCTTGCTGTGAAGCGATAGTGCTACCCACTGCGCCACTGTGGCACTGGACATCATTTAATGTTAAATATTTTTATTCTATATTTTGTCCCTGATCATTGTAATGAAAGGCTGGGATGCAAGCTTTCTGCTGGATAATGACATTGGAAAGTCTGAAAGTTTGAAGTAGTTTTTAAGTTTAAATAATTGAAATAGTTTTTAAGAAGTTTGAAACAGCTGGCAGAGATAGATAACTACATATACTATATGTTAGCATGTTTCTATATGGATTGGTATGTTTTTTGCTAGCCAGTGAATATGGTGTTTGTTGCTTAGGTGTTGCTAAGTGGTTGCTTGGGTGTTCAGAGGTGTTGCTAAGGTGTTCTGAGTGGTTGCTAAGGTGGTTGCTAGGCGGTTGCTAGGGTGTTTTTGGTGGTTGCTAAGGTGTTGTTAAGCGGTTGGTAAGGGGTTCTGAGAGATTGCTAGGCGTTATTAAGGCATTGCTAGGGTGTTTTGACTGGTTGCTAAGGTGCTGCTAGGGGGTTGCTAAGGTATTCTGAGTGGTTGCTAGGCGGTTGCTGAGGCATTGCTAGGTGGTTACTAGGGTGTTCCATAGGTTGATATAATGTTCTAAGTGGTTGATAAGGCATTGCTAGGGGGTTCTAGATGGTTGCTAAGGTGATGTTCGTTGGTTGCTAAGGAGTTCAGAGTGACTGCTAGGTGGTTGCTAGGGTGTTCTAGGTGGTTGCTAAAGCGTGGCTAGGCGGTTGCTAAGATGTTCTGAGTGGTTGCTAGGTGGTTGCTAGGGTGTTCTGATTGGTTACTAAGGGCTTGCTAGGCGGTTGCTAAGGTGTTCTGAGTGACTGCTAGGTAGTTGCTAAGGCATTGCTAGAGTGTTCTAGGTGATTAGTCGGTTGCTAAGACATGGCTATGCGGTTGCTAATATGTTCTGAGTGGTTGCTAGGCGGTTGCTAGGGTGTTCTGATTGATTACTAAGGTGTTGCTAGGTGGTTGCTAGGATGTTCTTGGTGGTTGCTAGACAGTTACTAACATAAATTAGCATTCTTCTAGTTTGAATTAGCATGTTACTAGCATGCTGTTAACATTAATTTAGTATGAATTAGCGTGTTGCTAGTATGTTTTTGGTCTGAATTAGCATGTTGCTAGTATGATTAGTTTGTTGTCAGTATATTGTTAGTAAGGTGTAGTATGTTGTTAGTATGTCCAATGTAAAGTCAATGGCAGCTTTTTACAATGGAAGTCTATGGGACAGTTGCTAGGGTGCCATGAGTGGTTGCTAGGGTGTGGCTAGTAAGTTGAAGGGTCATCAGTGGTTTGCAGATTGATAGTCTTAAGTTAAATTGAGTTAAATGAGCCCAACTCTAAGTCTGTATGACAATCTGGGGCAAAGTTATGAGGTCACAAACTTTGGTCCAATGTTAAGTCAATGGGACTTTTCAGAATTTTCTGGGCCAGTTTTTGGAAAACTGTAAGTGGGACCAGTTGGAAAAGATAAAGCAACCTGAGTCAGACTACAGAGAACTCAGAGTTTGGAGTTTTGGAGTTGGTTTATGTAGCGTGAATGGTTTAGGTGAAGATGCATATAGAAATTAATTCTAGAAGAAGAAGAATATTATGTTTATGTAGTATAACAGTATGTTGGCTTTCTCAAGCCACCATAATAAAACAAGTTAGAGGATGCAAACTCAAACTCAAGCTGGTTTAATTGTTTATTTATTTGTTAATTTGCAAAATCCAGGATTGGCACAAGAAGGTAACATTTAAAGACCTAATACCTATCCCATCAAATGGCTGCTTACTATATAGATTTTTTTCATTTTTCTGCAATCATCAAGACACTTTCACTCAGGCAGGTTACACAGGAGAAAAAAATAAACTGTCTCACACAATTACTGTCCTCTGAGAGGCATCCACGTCCACCAGTGAATCACCACTACAGGATCGCAGGTGATGTTTCTATTCCTCAGAGTATGATAACTCATAGTATTTATCACCTCGTTTAGCATCCTTGCATTGAAAGCTGGGCAGTGAGGAGAATTAATCTTCCTCGAGGTGCTGCTCTTTCAAGAGCAAGCAGGGACAAGGTGCACATAAACTGCACTTCTGCCCGTTATCTGTATCTTTTTGGGCAGGTCGAATGACAAATGGTTGCGTTTTAGAAGATGACACTTGCAAACAAACATAAATATGTGGATAGAGAGGATACAGTTGACGGCTCTCCGTTGTGGGCACTGATGAGCACAGGATTATGGGTCAACAAACAAAGAAATGCCCGTGCAGAGACATATTGCTGATGAATTCCTTTATAAATCTCAATAAACTCCTACAAGCCATATGTTAACTCATTGTTGTTTTGATATAAGGGGGAGTAATGTAAGCTGGTGGCAGTTTACTTAAAGGATTATTATGTAGAATTCAGGATCTCTTGTTATTAGCAACATCGTTAAGCAACCATTAAGTGAAAAGCAGCAATTTGCATACTTGCTCTCATGCACATCTAACATACAGTGCAAGATTGTGAGTGACTCAATGTCAAAATAAACTCAAAAGAAGTTGAAATACATTTGAGGTAATATACATTTAACAGCATCCTGATGCCATCCATGGCAAAATAAACAGTAGAATCCACAGCATTGAAAAAACAGCAGCATCTAATTACACTACCTGACAAAAGTCTTGTCGCCTATCCAAGTTTTAGGAACAACAAACAATAACTTGACTTCTAGCTGATCATTTGGTATCAGAAGAGGCTTAAATGAAAGGCAAAGGCCTCTAGATTACGCTTATTTTACCAAAATAAAATATGATCATGCCTTGATTTTTTATTAATTTATTAGTACAGGAAGGTCTGACTTTGCTTAGACACAAGTCTTATCACTTAACAAAAATAATGTACAGTATAGAATATAAAGTCATGGTGCAGTGGAAAAAAAAAATACAAATTCTGTATGACTCTCATGATCTTGGAGGACTGCATCCATACATCTCTGCAATGACTCAAATATCTTATTAATAAAGTCATCTGGAATGGCAAAGAAAGCGTTCTTGCAGAACTCCCAGAGTTCATCAAGATTCTTTGAGTTCATCTTCAATGCCTCCTTCTTCATCTTACCCCAGATATGCTCAATATTGTTCATGTCTGGTGACTGAGCTGGCCAATCCTGCAGCACCTTGACCTTCTTTGCTTTCAGGAACTTTGATGTGGAGGCTAAAATATGAGAAGGAGTGCTATCCTGCTGAAGAATTAGCCCTCTCCTGTGGTTTGTAATGCAATGGGCAGCACAAATGTCTTGATACCTCAGGCTGTTGATGTTGCCATCCACTCTGAAGCTCTCTCGCATGACCCATACTTAATGTAACCCAAACCAAACCATGTCTGATTTCTTAGAGAATCTTGGGTCCATTTTCCAGTATTTGTGATGATTGGGATGCAGTTCAACATGATTCATCTGAAAAATCTACCTTCTGCCAATTTCCCAAATGATCAACTAGAAGTCAAGTTATTATTTGTGGCTCTTACAAGTGGGATCGATGGCAAGACTTTTGCACAAGATTGCAATTTATCACCATCAAGCTGACAGATGAGCTATGCTTACGTTGATATAGTAGTTTGCACAGAAACTGAATAACTAAATAAATGGATGTATGGATGACTAAATGATGTGTTCAAGTTAAGATTTACATGCTATGAAAAAATATAAGATGACTGCAAAATAACTCACAAGCAGCAGTAAAACATAAAATATAAAACCATGCACTTTGCTAGATTAATGAGTCCAATTAATCATACCCTACTTCTGTTTAATGTTTATGGTTTTATTTATTTACCACAGTGGTGGTTTTAAACGTTTAAAAATGTTGTAATTTAATAACTTTGTTAAAATAAAACCCATATAAAGTATCTATAAAACCCTGACTTTTGCAAAATTCTTGTATATTTCCTTTTAACATGCACAGTTTCTCGTGCAGACACATTTTTAGGGTAATGACTCATACATTTAAATATAATGACAGACTTTCAATGTTTAATTCTAATTTCTCAATACAAGCTTTGAATGTAAAGATGACATGACAAAAAGACATCTTATTTGAGAAGTCAGAATGACTGATATCAGTAGTTAGAACATGATTAACTTAGTTTTTTTCTTTTTTCCTTTTTTTAACATAAGTAACAGGGAATACATAAAACATTAATTTGTGCTAATATTGCGTGACCTGAATACAAATGATACATATTCATTGTACGTCTAGTAATACAATGATACAAGGGATAAGGGGGGAAAAAAAGAACAACACATGAAAGAAAAACAAACATTTAAAGAAAACAGAATATTAAAAAATATAAATATATATCAAAAGTAATTAATTCATTTTCTTTTTGGCTTAGTCCCTTTATTAATCCGGGGTCGCCACAGCGGAATGAACCGCTAACTTGTCCAGCACGATTTTACGCAGCCGATGCCCTTTCAGCTGTAAACCATCTCTGGGAAACATCCTCTTGTTCATCACACTCATACACTACAGACAATTAGGCCTACCCAATTCACCTGTACCGCATGTCTTTGGACTGTGGGGGAAACCGGAACACCCAGAGGAAACTCACGCAAACGCAGGGAGAACATGCAAACTCGACACAAAAACGCCAACTGACTCAGCCGAGGCTCGAACCAGCGACCTTCTTGCTGTGAGGCAACAGCCCTACCTACTGCGCCACTGCGTCGCCCATCTAAAGAAATAATACTTAAATATCTCAAACTACTTAGATTTTTAGGAGCGTTACATAGGAGTACCAAAAGAGATCTTATAACTTAAAGGTAATAATTATGATAATAGTATTTTTTCAGCAGTTCAGTTGTTTTAGCAGCTTTCTTATTTTGCGATAGGCAGACAGATTCATAATAAAGTTACAAGTCAATACATGATCAACTTAGCTTAATAAGTTACATTGAACTAAAAACATATCCTGTCTTGACTAATTGGTCATATATATATATATATATATATATATATATATTTATTATTTTTTTTTACAGTGTACTAGTAGCCACAGAAGGCTCCTACTGGCCCATATCTATCAGCTGATAAGCATAATGCCCATTCAATTGAGTGATAACATTCGAAGCGGGTTCAAAACCATGGCCACTAAACAAAAGTAATATCTTTAAATACATAAATAATAACATCCCTTATGCATGAAAATCAACCTAAAGTATACTTCTGCATACACCGCACACACTTATTCCCCAACGTTCTATAAATTATTCCTGTGCATGCAATATAGACTGTAGCTGTAATAAATAAACAGGTGACAGATGCAGCAGCAGAGAAGAACTAAATGTGCTCTCAAGTAGGCAGTGCTCAAGACGCGAAAGCAGAAAAAAGGAAATTCACTCAGCTCGCGATGAGTATAATCTGCTGAAGAAGTCAGTCCAAACACAGGAGCTCATTTTCCACCCATGAGCAACACAGATGCGATCCTTGAACATGTCACTGTTTTAGCCACCGCTATCATAACCGTTTCGCTTTCATTCTAACAGAGATGGAATATACATAATCTGATGCCAAGAGCGGAAATAGAAGCAGGAGAAAGACAGAGAGAGAGAGTTTGATGGCCTGTGATTCACAGTGCTCTTGTTTAGCAAGCCTTCGATCTGTGTGATGTGGAGCCATCGAGTCCTAAGCCGAATTGTTGGCTCTTTCATATACGTTCTGCAGGTCCTATGAAGATTTTCTAGCCAGAAGCGCTGATTTTGTAGCGTAAGTACTCAAGATCTATGCAAATGAACAGCATCAGAAGATGTGTGGACCATTGATACAACTCTGGGTAGCAGATTAAGTATTTTCATTCAGACCCAAGAAGTCTTTTTTTTATAGATTCCACAAGCTGTTTTTATATCCCCCAAGCTCAGAAACACAGTCTCTGTTTGGCAACAAGTGAAAGATATATGACATATGGCACTTGATTGGATGAGAGCAGATAAGATGAATCTGTTTGTCTGAAATTGTGCTTTTGTTGTTAGTAGGCACATCTAAAAAAAATGGAAGAAGTGAGTCAGGTTGTATTTATGTTTTGGAGAAGGGAAGTTCGTTCAGGCTTCCTGTCATCTTTTCTCGAGGGACTCTTCAAGTCTTTACATCTTCTCCCTTTCCCTTGCTGCCTTGTAGCAACCCATTTCACAACTAATTAGCCAAACTGTTGTATAATAAGCAATTGTCACATGACCTACAACCTGCAGATCTCCATATTTCTAAAGCATTGGAAGCAGCACATGCAAGCTGCAAACTGGCTAGCAAATTCATTGAATAAAAATAAATAAATAAATAAAGCATCCATACAGTTTTGGAGTTAGATTTTATTATTGATGTTTTTTTTTTTTTTTTTTCCTCAGAGAAGAATATAATTCTGTTTTGCAAGGACACATTGAATTGATCAGGAAAGACCTTTGAATGGTTACAAAAGATTTCAATTTCAAACAAATGCTGTTCTTTTGCACTTTCTATTCATTTAAGAAACCTTTAGAAATGTATCTCAAAAATGTTTTCAACTGTCGCAATAAGACATGTTTCCTCAGCACCAAAATATGACACTGAAGGATTATTTCTGAAGGATGATGTAATCTTGTGAAGCCAGACCTCAGATTGATGGATATAGGTCTGGTAACTGCCCATAATGACTGGCAAGACTACCCCATCACATTTTGTGCTATGTAATGTTTAGGGGTGTGAAAATGTCTGCACAATTATACCCCGGTAAGCAACCAGTGCACCATTTATTCATGAACGTCTTTAAAATTCTATCTCTTATCAGATACATAAAACGAGGTGCACAAACTTGTTCTTATAAGGGACCAACAACCAAACTAGATTGAGACTAGTGGATCGAAGGTAAATATAGCTGGGTACTTCCCTAATTTATAAAATTATATTTAAAAATAACTAGAAAACATTGCTTTGTATTAACTAATGCAGTATAGATTTTTACATTTTTATAATGAACTTATTACAGTAAAAATAATCTCTTTTATAACATAATGGAGTTACACTAGTCAAGCTGCACCTGATTTTGCCTTGATTTGCTCGCAGATGTCTTCTGCATTGTCGAGACTGTCGAGTGACAATATTTACAATTTTACTAAGTATTTATGTATGTACTTACAATTAACATTTTAAATGAAACATTTAATTTCAGTTGGCGTTTTTTGTAGTTCAACAATTTGTAGCTCAAACATTATTAACAAGATTATTTTAAACTATAAATAACAATCTCTGTTAAAATCATTTGCTCCAACCCTGCCCATAATTCGTACTCCTTTTTTTTCAGATGGGATAGTGGGCCAAATCAAAGGTTACAATGGGCCAACTTTGGCCCGCAGGCCCTAATTTGGGGATCTCTGACATAAAAAAATCAGTAGGAAAAAATATGTTTGTTTGTTCCTTACATCCTTTAAAGCAGTGTGTGGTCAAGTAAACCTTTTATCATCTTCATTTGTTTGTACATGCATGTTTTAGTATTTTTCTGTTTATTCCGCTTCAAGCAATGGAGTCTGGTTATGCTAAAATTTAAATACTTTCAGGAAAATAGAGCATCTAATTTGTCAAAAGAAATATAATCAATATTGAATTATGTAACACTTTATTTCAATGTAAATTTTACACAATTAACTAACCATTAACTAAGGATATTAGCTTAAAAAACTACTAGTTAGTGGCTTATTAATATTTAGTTAGGTAGTAGTTGAGTTTAGGTATTGGGTAGGATTGGGGATGTACCGTACAATAAGTAAAACACAGTTAATATCTTAATAATAAGCAGGTAATAAGTCATTAGAAAATAGTGTGAATTGCACTTAAAATAAAAATGACCGCAAATGCATACTTTATTTTGAGTTTCAGTTCTTATTTTGCTGATGCATTTCTACCTAGTGATCCCACAGACTGAGATGACAAAAGACTGATGTCATTTTATCTGTATGACAAAAATGACAAAATGTGAAGTTTTTTTTTTTTCACTGCCATCAAAACAATATAATGTGACTATAAATTAACCTGCATGTTTAAAGTATTTGCACAGTAAACCTCAATTACTTTTAATTGTCTAGTGTTAAGTCAAACTGAAAAAAGCTCATTATTACCAAACTAATCCTCACAACAGACGTGATGCAGTTGTGGAGGCAGTAAGTCACTGATTCATTCATGTCTCAGAAGACATTTTTACTAAAACACCTAAATTTATCCAAGAATGCTATTACTCACTCATGTACAATGATGTGCACTTCTCCAACAGCCATGCCAATGTGACACATCAATTTTGAGAATATTTTTTGCCACTTGATTCCAAGAAGTTCTTTTGTTTTGTAGAACTGAACACAAGACTAAATGTCCAACTGCTGTTTTTGTTTTTTTTTATAGTTCTGGTCTTTTCATTATAGATGATATGAGGAGGCAAACAACATTTGATCTTTAGGGAAAATTATGACAAGTGGTCCATATCTCGTCAGTAAACTACACTTGTTTGTTCAAAGTACTACTTGTACAAAGTACACAATTCTTGAGATTTCATTGGGACAACTCTTTTTTTAGTTCATTCCACATAAATGTGTTAAAAATGTGTTAAGTTAACTTAATAAATTTGTGTTGGGTCGACATGAATGAATTGTTTGGTTTGGATTGGATTGGTGTGGTTTGGATTGGTTTGATTTGATTCAAATTGATTTAGTTTGGTTTGATTTGGTTTGGTTTGGTTTGGTTTGGTTTGAATTGTATTGGTTTGATTTGGAATAGATTGGATTGGATTAGTTTGGTTTAGTTTAGATTAGATTAGATTAGATTGGTTTGAATTGTTTTGTTTTGTTTTGTTTTGTTTTGTTTTGTTTTGTTTTGTTTTGTTTTGTTTTGTTTTGTTTTGTTTTGTTTTGTTTTG
>CAIGQZ010001108.1:29018190-29032555 GCA_903798205.1 Danio tinwini
AGACTGGACTGTCTTAGCAACTGGCTAAATGTTAAAGAGGACTAAGCAAAATTGTTTCTACTTTATAATTATATAATTATAATGTTCTCAACTCGCAATACAACTTTACAATGAGTACAATTGTTTGTATTCAATACTTTATTATTATTATAATTTTCCAATTTCCATATTAGCAATGCCTGCATTTTGGATTTATTTTTTTATTTTTTTGCATTTGTGATTAATCATGATGAATTACTTTCGTGATTAACCATGATTAATCACAAAAAAAGTGTTATTAATGATTTTTTTTTAATCAATTGACAGCCCTAATATATATATATATATATATATATATATATATACACACACACACACACACACACACACACACACACACACACACACACAAAACTTTGCATTCATATACTGTATTACATTAAGGGTTTGTTAGGAAGTCTAAATTAGAAGCTGCAGAAATGGTGCAATTGTCGTTGTTTGCTGTGTTTTGCAGAGCGATATAGTGTACTGTTACCAAGTCATCAAGGGAACTGACATATCTAAATCGGGACTTTAATGTAAGGCTGCTTAGCACTGGGTCTCACAGAAGATGGGTGGTGTCCCACAAATGCCAGGTTCTGTCAGATGTGAAAAAAAATCATTAATTACAGCTGCTAAAGGCACAACAGCCTCTGCTGCACCAAGCAATTGTATAAACATGGTCTTAACAGGAAACCCTGTTTAGAGGCTCTGTACAGTACATTTCCCACTATATATTACATCCAAAATGAACAAGAAAAAAAAAGAGTTTGATTGCCTGACTTTACAAGTATGAGAAAGATAACAATAGCTATGTTTCCATCCAAAAATGTGAATAAACATTATGCCCAAAACTAGATTATTGCATTAAAGACGTGCAAATAACAAGACATTAAACGGTAATATTATTGATGTTTAATGATATATTTGAAATTTAATATGTTTGTTGCTTTGTTAAACATACTCTGTATTGTGGAATTATGAAACTATTTCTAAAATGATTGTGATTGAGATCGTTTGCATTTGTGAGTGAGATTAGTACATATAGCATGCTGTAATTACTCCTCGTTTGCCAACAGGTTAATGAAGATAATGAAATCACAGAATGCATGTTTTCAACATATTTTCCATTTATGCAGGTATGTTTTTGTATTGTGTGGGATTTTTATCATTAATTTCATGTCATTGGTATTCATTTTGTCTCATGCTAGTTCATGTTAAGCAGACTAGTTTAATGTATGTTCTTTTAAGAAATCGCTTGCGCAGTTCACTTCTTTTTGAGCCGAGGGAAGGTTGTCTCGTGGCTAACGGAGACATTAAACGGTTATTGAAGATAAAGCAATCACAGAATGCATGTTTTCAACATATTTTCCATTTATGCAGAAAATAAAGACAGTGCCAAGCGGTAAGAGGTTCGGAGTTCTTTATTGAGAAACAACAACACAACGCAGAGCAGATTCCACTCGCGTGGGACCCGTTACAATGGTGCCGTGACCTTTTAAGGATCCATCTGAAGATCGACGTCTGCTCGTTCGCCGTGGAAGCTGCATGGACTGGTTTTAGGTATTTTTCGAAGACAAAAAGACTATTTTATATAAAGTAAGGTGGACTATATATATATTTTTTTCCCAAGGAGACATATTTTCGAATTTAATTCAGAGACATAAAAAATACATTTGCTGACTGTTTACTGTTATTGATTTCCACTGTACAGTACAATAATTTAGTTCATTTATTGATTTAAGTTTGAAGATAATTAATTGTTAAATTACAGCAATATGGCAGAGGGCATTTATAGCTCTGCTGAAGAGATAAAGGACAATGAGATGTTTGACCAGAGTAACCAGTTTGGTAGGGGAAGGGTTTTTTTCAGAATACCTTCTGAACCTAGGATGCCAGGGCCTACTAGTAGAGTATTTGATACACCTGTTCTGACTTCCACAAGATATGTTGATCGTGCCATGCCATGTTCAATTAATCAAAATCCAGATTTGAGTTTACTCATCAGTGAAATAGCTGAAAAATTGGGACAGTCCATTACTGCTCAGCTACGTTCTGATAACAGTACACACTGTAGTAATCCTGAACAGCCAACTGAGATGACACTGTCTAATGTCAAACTAGTGATGCAGTCAGATGTAAAAGAGCCACCAATATTTAGGAGTGATGGCTCAGATAAACTTACTGTACAAGAGTAGGAAAATCTCATGTCCCTGTATCTGAGGAAACGTGCTATTCCAATTGATGACCAGTCGCAAGAAATATTGGATAGGCTAATGGGGAAAGCAGGTGATGTAGTGAGAATTAAATTGCGTAATAACACATCTGCTGACTGCATCAATAACCCGCGCTTGATCTTTGACATTTTAAAACAGCATTTCAGCACAATCTCCTATTCTAGTATGCCCCTAGCTGATTTTTACAATACTTTACCAATGCCATCTGAAGATGCAATGGAGTATTGGATCAGGCTGAACAAGACAATGGACGTCGCAAAGGAATGTCTGGAGAGACTAGGTCGGCGCATTTGTGATCCAAGTCATGAGATCAGCATGATGTTTTTAAAGCATTGCCCAGATCAGTCTTTTTCTAATGTCTTCAAATTCAAATCAGCAGAGAAATGGTCAGCTTGTGAGATACAGGAGAGACTTGATGAACATATGCAAGAGAGGAAAGCTAGGACCTTCGCTAATTCACGCAGTTTGAATATAACTGAACGTAGAGCTTGCACTCAGAGTTCAGATGTTGAGGCAGTTGCATCTAACCCTGCTTTGTCCGTTCCACCTTCTCCCATGACGCAGTCTGGCAGTGACAGTGATTGCATGAAAAGTCTAGTGAGTTTACTGGACCGTCTTGTCACTCAACAGACCCAATTCCAAGCTAGCCCTCATCGTCAAGCTACAACGTTTCAGACTTACCGCAAACCATGCAGGGTTTGTAGATCTTTGGATCATTCAACTGTGTCACATTGTAGACAGGATAACAGATGTCTGAAGTGTTTAGCTCCTGGGCATTGGAAAAAGGACTGCCCTCAGCGAGCTGATCGTAACCAGCATCAATTGGACAGTGAGGCTGGCAGACCATCTCACCAGTTGAACTAGAGAACCCGCATCATGGAAGGGGTGATGTGGGTATAGATCTTACATACCTTCATGAAGAGTGCGATCTTGCCCAGCTCTATGAGAAGAACTGTAATAGTGCTCCTTAGGGGACCAAGATAGTTGTACAATCTAGTCAAAAAGTCGAAGCCTTCAGTAGCCTTTTCTATGTTCCTGTTCGTGTCAATGGCCATGTTATTCTTAACGGAATGATTGATTCCGGTTCTATGGCATGCACAATCAGTAAACATGCTGTGAAGAAAATTGGATCTGCTGGCATTTTGCCTAAAAAAAGTATTCAGGAGAAAAGATTGTCTTGGTCGGCTGTGGAGGTCAGCAAACCCAGCCTGATGGTTTCTATGATTTGGAGATCCAGTTCTTTGGCATTCAGTGTGTTGCACCTTGTTTAGTTGTGCCTGGCCAACGTGACAATCTTATTCTGGGCTCTAATATCATTTAACACTTGATTCATGAGCTAAAGAACAACAATAATTATTGGAACATTGCTTCTAGACCTGACAATAAGTTTGATGGAGACCTTCAGCAGTTCCTGTCAATGTTTACAGGTGTTGAGCGTTGGAAAGGAGACACTGTTCCTGACAAAATAGGCACTGTCAAACTCACTCAGGCAGTAGTACTTTTACCAGAGCATGAACATTTGGTCTGGGGCCGTTTGCCATCTAATGTGCCCATGTCGCCAGGCAGTACAGTGATCATTGAGCCGACCAATTCGAAAGCTATGCCTCCAGACATTTTGGTTGGTCGTCTTGTTGCACCACTTTGGGGTGACAGGTGGGTGCCTATGACAGTTGTGAATCCGACAAATAAAGTGGTCACATTGAAGAGAAACAGCAAAATAGCTGATGTGTTTCCATGTATTGCATCTGAAGATTTTGAGATTTTTCAGGGACTGCACGTTAGTCCTGTGGAAAACAAATCAGAGGATTCACGTAATTCCTGTGCAGTTAACCATATTGACAAAAATCTACTGAATCTGGATCTTGGGGATATTGACATCAACTGGAGTCAGATCAGTGATGATTGCAAATCTAAACTTACCCAGTTACTAGCTGATTATCAAGACATCTTTTCCAAGCACCGATTGGACTGTGGTGAAGCCACTGGCTATGTGCACTGCATACGACTGACGGATGATCGACCCTTCCGCTTGCCTTATAGGCGAGTACCTCCTGCCCACTATGAAAAATTAAGGCAAGTTCTCAATGACATGGAAGAAAAAGGTATCATCAGGAAGTCTTCAAGTGAGTACGCATCACCATTAGTGATGGTGTGGAAAAAGGATGGTGGATTGCGTATTTGCACAGACTTCAGGTGGTTAAATGCCAGAACAGTAAAAGACCCACACCCCTTGCCTCACCAGGCTGACTGCCTTGCTGCGCTTGGAGGAAACTGCTTCTTCAGCACAATGGACCTCACATCAGGGTTTTACGACATTCCAATGAGTGAGGAGGACAAGAAATATACAGCTTTCACTACACCGCTAGGCCTTCATGAATATAATCGAATGCCTCAGGGGCTTTGTAATAGTCCAGCCTCATTCATGAGAATGATGCTTGGAATTTTTGGAGACTTAAATTTTTCAAAGCTTCTGTGTTACCTTGACGATCTTCTTGTCTTTGCACCATCTGAAAGTAAGGCTCTGTCCAGGCTGCGTACAGTGTTTGAGAGACTGAGGGAGAATAATCTTAAACTTTCACCTAAAAAATGTCATCTTCTTCAAAGTCAAGTAAGATTTCTTGGCCATATCATTGACAGTGGAGGTGTGTCTGTTGATCCAGTAAAAGTGGAGGTCATCACAAGGATAACAGCACAAGATCTGATGGACAATGATGGCTGCACACCTTCTGTCAAAAGGATGAAGTCTTTCCTCGGCATGGTATTTTATTACCAACACTTCATTCCTAACCGCTCATCTATCTCTAAACCTCTTTTCGGTCTTACAGCTGGACAGAAAAGAAGAGGGAAGTTGTCTAAGAACAGAAAATTTCAAGGCACTTACCATAAACTTAGCCCTGCGGATTGGACTACAGAGTGTCAAGTCACTTTTGACAAACTTAAGGATGCTTTACTGGAGTGTGTCATGCTTGCTCATCCTGACTTCAATGAGCCCTTCATTCTTTCTGTTGATGCCTCATTGAACGGGCTAGGGGCTGTATTGTCACAAGTGTCGAAAGATGAACTACGAGCCAGACCCATTGCTTTTGCAAGCAAGACCCTCAGTACATTGCAACGCAGATATCCTGCTCATAGACTCGAATTTATGGCTCTAAAGTGGAGTGTATGTGAGAAGTTCAGCCATTGGCTGAAAGGCCACAAATTTATTATCTGGGCGGATAATAACCCTCTCACATTTATTCTGACTAAGCCGAAACTTGATGCTTATGAGTTGAGATGGGTTTCAAAACTGGCGGCATACACTTTTGACCTGAAACATTTGCCTGGAAAAGCAAATCTTGTGGCGGACACCTTAAGTCGTGACCCTTTTGTTGAGCCAATTGGACGGAGACTGTTGAATGAGCCATATTCTTTCTTGATGCAGGAGGCCAATGGGATGGGCGAAGATTTTGTCCATGATGTATTTAGGGTCAGTAGCCAAATTCAGCCAAATCAGCCCATGGAGTGTCTTTTGCAAAATGTTGACTACAACGTGGATGAAGTCAGAGCTCTTTGTCAGTCGCACTGCAGTTGGTCAGATGGAGCAGAGTCAAGAGCCCTTCATTTAGTCCATCATGTTCAGATGATATCGGGTTGTCCGGAGACTTTACCAGTGCTCTCTGCCCAGGAGCTCAAGGACAGTCAACAGAAAGATCTGACAATATCCAAAGTGTTGTCATTCTTGATTAGACGAAGACGTCCATCAAGAAGAGAAAGGTATGGTGCACGTACTCATTCGAGAAGACTGTTGAAGCAGTGGGATAAGTTGGAAGTTAGAGATGATGTGTTGTATAGAGTGACGAAAGATCCTCTGACTAAAAGGAAAAGATTACAGTATGTGCTGCCTGATAGTCTGAGGAACAAAGCTCTGTCTGGTATCCATGATCTCGCAGGACATCAAGGGCAGGACCTTACTATTTCACTTGCAAGACAACGTTTTTATTGGCCTGATATGGAGAAGAATATCAGAGAATATGTTAAATGCTGTTAAAGGTGCGTCCTTGCAAAGACACCTGAACCTGCTGCCCGTGCCCCGTTGGAGAATATCAAGAGCACAGCCCCAATGGAGTTGGTGTGCATAGATTTTTGGTCAGCAGAAAATAGCAAACAATGTTCGGTGGATGTCCTCGTAGTTACTGACCACTTCACCAAGCTTGCTCACGCATTCCCTTGCGCCAATCAAACAGCAAGGCAAGTTGCGAGAAAGCTTTGGGACAATGTGTTTTGTATCTGCGGGTTTCCCGAACGCATACACTCTGATCAGGGCACCAATTTTGAGAGTAACCTCATAGCTGAACTTCTTCGTCTAGCTGGTGTCGCAAAATCTCGGACAACAGCTTACCACCCAATGGGCAATGGTGGCACGGAGCGCTTCAACAGAACCTTGGGTAACATGCTTCGATCGCTCCCTTTGAAAGCGAAATGTCAATGGCCACAACAGATCCAGACTCTCACATTTGCTTACAATGCGACTATTTACGAAACTACAGGTTATGCACCTTTCTTTTTGATGTTTGGCCGCATACCCAGACTTCCGGTTGATATCATGTTCAATCAAGTACTCGATAACCCCGACATTGCTGATTACGACTCTTATGTCAAGTCTTTACTGTGCTGCTTAAAAAATTCTATGGATATTGCTCAGAAGCATTCTTCTGTCGAGCAAAGGCATCAGGCTAGTCAGTACAACAAACGTGTTAAAGGCACTCACTTGTCGGTGGGGGATAGAGTATTGGTAGCTAATAAATCAGAAAGAGGCAAAAGAAAGTTGGCTGACAAATGGGAAGACGGAATGTTTACTGTTGTTGAAGTGAATCCTGATATCCACGTTTATAGGATAAAGGATGCAGCAGGCCGCACTAAAGTTGTGCATAGGAATCTTCTGCTGGAAGTCAATTTCTTGCCAATTGTTGGTATTGATGAAGAGCGAAGTACCAGTGAACATAATCAGCCATTGATCATTGTGGAGTCTGATCAGAATGGAGTGGATCAGAAAAAAATACGCAAAGTGAGCCTGAGAGACCAGACTTGTATGATTCAAGCGAAGACTTGTCTGCTGTTTCGTTCACTGAGAGTTCAATTCAGTCTTCCCCTGACTATTCAGACCCACTTCCTGTTTGTGAACCAGACCTCAGCCCTGTGGTTCATGTGACTTTACCTGGAGACTTGGATAATTCTTTTCATTTGGATGTGGTAGACACAGTGGATGCAGATATCATTCAATATCTTGGTGCTGCCAATGGGTTGCCTTCAAATGAGAAACATGAGCAAGATTCAAATGAAATTGCACAAAACTTTCCTGACACTCCTGACTTACTGTGCAGTGATCCATTGTCGAGGGATGCTGAAAATGCTTATGCTGATCTTGTCAAACCTGTTAGAACGAGAGTTGGAAGGATAGTTAAATCTGTGAACAGGTTGATTGAATCTATGGTGCAGATGCCAGTTTCAAGAGTTCAAGTTGTTTAAATTGAGAATTGATTTCATAGTCTTAGCAATTCGATGTACTGACAATATTTGTGACAAATGTGGAGTTTAATAGTGCCAAGTGCTGTGTGGTGTATTGGGCATCACATTAACTTATAGGGAATTTGAGACTTGATCAACCTCTTGTTTTCCTAAACCTTGAAATTGAGATAACTTATATGTTGGTTTTGTGAATTAGATTTGTGAGTCACTTGTGCTAGTAACATGTGTTGATTTGAGAATGTCTATTTGATGCATTGAAAGATTTTGATGAAAATAAGGAGGGGTGAATATAACGGAGTTATTTTGGTTATATTATTTTCACTCAAAATCCTTTTTTTCTATTGAGTATAGCTATGGTTTACTTCATTTGATATTAGTATATATATATATTATTTTGTCGTTTTGAGTTCATACATGTATATGACTTTCGGGATCTGTTTAGGTGTACTGTTGCTTTAAGAGTGTATACTTGTTTGTGTGCGCGCATAGCTCTCTCAGTTTACTTCTTTCTGAGCTGAGAGAAGGTTGTCTCGTGGCTAACGGAGACATTAAACAGTAATATTATTGATGTTTAATGATATATTTTGAATTCAATATGTTTGTTGCTTTGTTAAACATACTCTGTATTGTGGAATTATGAAACTATTTCTAAAATTATTGTGATTGAGATCGTTTGCATTTGTGAGAGAGATTAGCACATATAGCATGCTGTAATTACTCCTCGTTTGCCAACAGGTTAATGAAGATAAAGCAATCACAGAATGCATGTTTTCAACATATTTTCCATTTATGCAGGTATGTTTTTGTATTGTGTGGGATTTTTGTCATTAATTTCATGTCATTGGTATTCATTTTGTCTCATGCTAGTTCATGTTAAGCAGACTAGTTTAATGTATGTTCTTTTAAGAAATCGCTTGCGCAGTTCACTTCTTTCTGAGCTAAGAGAAGGTTGTCTCGTGGCTAACAGAGACATTAAACGGTTAATGAAAATAAAGCAATCACAGAATGCATGTTTTCAACATGTTTTCCGTTTATGCAGAAAATAAAGACAGTGCCAAGCGGTAAGAGGTTTGGAGTTCTTTATTAAGAAACAACAACACAACACAGAGCGGATTCCACTCGCGTGGGACCCGTTACACTTATCAAATAAAAAGTTTATCCTACTCAGTTATGCTCATATGTTTTTATGCACATTTTCAAAATGTATGTGCATCATGGCATTTCCATCAACTGTTTTTTTTATGCGCTTCTCCAAAATGCACATAAAAATAGGTGGATGGAAACATAGCTACTGAAAGATACCCTACATTTGGTAAAACTTGTACTGCTTGCAGCACTGTATGTAAGACACAAGGGGAAAAAAGTAACAGGAAGGTGGTTCATGTGATTCAGTGGTATGAATTGATATAATATGATAACTTTATGTGGTGTTATTTTCCTCTGTGGTGATAACTAAATGCCTAAAACTGATGACTGAGTCATTCAGTCAAACTGAATTAATTATGGCAGAATTATTCATTGATTATTCAAACCAAATGATTAATTGAAACTATTTGACTCATCTGTTCACAAATGAAAGTACCAAGTAGAGCTGTGGCAGATTGTCAGTGACTGAAATTGTGGTCAGTTTCTTTTACAACGCACTTTACAAACACCAGCTTTATGAATGATTTTTTGGTGTCCATAAAAAAGTAATAATATTCTCTCATTCATTCGTTCATTCATTCATTCGTTCATTCATTCATTCATTCATTTATTTATTTTTTTTTATTTTTTTCAGCTTAGTCCCTTTATTAATCTGGGGTCGCCACAGCAGAATGAACCACCAACTTATGCAGCATATGTTTTACTCAGTGGATGCCCTTCCAGCTGCAACCCATCACTGGGAAACACCCATATACACTCATACACTACGGACAAGTTAGCTTACCCAGTTCACCTATACCACATGTCTTTGGACTTATGGGGGAAACCAGAGCACCCAGAGGAAACCCACACCAGCACAGGGAGAATATGCAAACGCCACACAAAAACGCCAACTGACCCAGCCGAGGCTCAAACCAGCAACTTTCTTGCTGTGAAGCAATTTGTGCTACCTACTGCGCCACCGTACTGCCCAAAAGTAATAATTAAAAACAAATAACCAACATTATGGTGTGAAAAAGCGAATAAATAAATAAATAAGGGAAGCATGGTGGCTCAGTGGTTAGCACTGTCACCTCACTGCAGGAAGGTCACTGGTTCAAGTCCCGGCTGAGACAGTTAGCATTTTTAGGTGTAATCTGCATGTTCTCCTTATGTTGGCGTGGGTTTCCTCCGTGTGCTCTGGTTTAACCCACAGTCCAAAGACATGCAATATAGGTGAATTGAATAAACTAAATTGGCGCTAGTGTATGTGTGTGAATGAGTGTGTATAGATGTTTCCCAGTGCTGGGTTGCAGCAGGAAGGACATCCGCTGTGTAAAACATATGCTGGATAAGTTGGTGGTTCAGTCCACTGGGGCGACCCCTGAAGAATAAATGGACTGATGAATGAATGAATAATGAATGAATGTATAAATTGAATAAATAAATAAATAAATAAATAAATAAATAAATAAATAAATAAATAAATAAATAAATAAATAAATAAATAAATAAATATGATGAATAAATAAAGATATAAAAAGGAATAAAATAAAAATACTTTAACAAGGTAAACTTTATCTTTAAGAATCACTGTAAAGTCCCAATATAACAATAGCTTGTAGTTTTAAGTGCTTACAACAATTTTAGTAAGTTTAGAAGGTGTGTGGAGATTCATTCATTCATTTTCTTTTCAGCTTAGTCCCTTTATTAATCCGGGGTCACCCCAGCGGAATGAACCGCCAACTTATCAAGCATATGTTTCACGCAGCGGATGCCCTTCCAGCTGCAACCCATCTTTGGGAAACATCCATACACACATATACATATGGACAATTTAGCCCACCCAATTCACCTGTACCGCATGTCTTTGGACTGTGGGGGAAACCGGAGGAAATCCACACTAATGCAGGGAGAACATGCAGACTCCACACAGAAACGCCAACTGACCCAGCCGAGGCTTGAACCAGCGGCCTTCTTGCTGTAAGGCGACACCACTACCTACTGCGCCACTGCGTCGCGTGTGTGGAGATGTGTGGAAAATTAGTATTGGAGCCATCTCAGATATTTCAGTATCGACATGTATCAACATATAGGAAATGTATTTATTAACACCATATAGTTCTGCAAACATTCAATCGGAGCTCATTCTCAGTGTGATTGATGTTTATGATTAGCTCTTCCTAGAAGGATAGAAGGATTCAGACATCAGGGCATTTATTGGTCCATTTACGCTCAGATATCTTCATTGGCTACTGAAATGCATGTCAAAGCTAGGTTTTTTAACAAATTCAAAATGTGGACATGCTCAGGAACAAACTATGATTCAATAGTAGCAGAGTTAAACACATACTGTAGCTTATTTTGTACTTAAAAAAAGTACCGATTTAAAATATACTGAAAAGGCCTGCACAGTTATAGTTTTATATGTTGATTTGTTTTTATATGTACATACATACATACATACATACATACATACTTACATACATACATACATACATACATAAAGATTGAAGATCCATCAAAAGAGATGCTGTTGTAGTTACAAGTCATGTTTGGAAACACAGGGCAAACTTTTATATAGGTCAGAGGACATGAAAGAGCACCTATAGTGTTCCACATTAGCCCCTCACTAAGAAAAGATCAGTCGGGGGTCGGAGTGAAGAAGGGACAGTCACCACACGATTAAAATTCTGATGTGAAAAGCTTGCATTAATAAGACATGTACATTATGGACTCGAAACATTCTCTCTGCTTGAGATGAAAAATTAAAGAGAAGGAGAGAGCCAGGAAAGCAGAGCCTCCTGAAATAAAACACTGAGCCCGCTGAAACATTAGAGCTATCAATAAATCAAACTATAAAAGACAAGTTTCAGAGGAAAAGAGGATGTATATGTAGCCTATACTGTCCGACACTAACTTCCTGCAAGATGGGTTCTGAACTTTACATGCAACACTTACCACACATAATAAACAGTGCTTGCTTTATCAACCCAAGTGGTATGTACTTGACATAAAGATGATTGTCTATATAAAACAAATAAATAAATAAATTAGCTGAATTAAATTAAATTAAATTTCTCACTTTACATTATCATTATTACAAACTATTTAGGTTGCTGTAGTTGTTGCTATTGTAGTAGTTGTAGTAGTTACAATTGTATTTGTAGTTGGGATTGTTGAACTAGTAGTTGTAGTTTTTTTGTAGTAGTAGATGTAGTTGGTATAGTGGTACCAGAAGTAGTAAAGGCGTTGGTGTAGTAGTAGTAGTAGTAGTTGTCTGTGTAGTAGTATCAGAAGTAGTAGTTGTTGATATAGATGTTGTAGTAGGAGTGATTACTGCAGTAGTATCAGTAGTAGTAGGAGACGTTGTTGTAGTAGTTTCAGTAGTAGTAGATGTTGTTGATGTAGATGTTGTAGTAGTAGTGATTTCTGTAGTAGTATCAGTAGTAGTAGGAGACGTTGTAGTAGTATCAGTTGTAGTAGATGTTGTAGTAGTATCAGTATTAGTAGACGTAGTAGTAGTAGTTGTTATGGCTGTAGTAGCAGCTGCAATAGTAGTTATAATATTAGTAACTTTCTGTAGTAGCAGTTGGTGTAGTACTTGTGATATATTATTATTGTTGTTGTCAGTTATTACTGTTGTCCTTTCTCTTTACTGTCATCATTACTATTATACATTACTAGCGTTGTTGTCACTCTCTACCACTGACTGGTTTATTTCTATTTGTTTATTTATATCTATGACACTTGCTTCATTTATTGACTGTTATTGTCCCTTATGTATGTACCTTTACATGCGCATGCGCACACGCACACGTGCACACACGCACACACACACGTGCACATGACAGTACCTGACTGTATTGTTGTTGTTTTTGCTTTTCTTTGTTGTTTTTATGTTTTATTTTCTTTGTTTTTGTATGATCCCAATTTATGTACCTTTTTGCATACTCTAATAAAAAAGAAAAAAAAAAACTTCTCACTAATATAAACTAATAATAAAAATAAACTTCAACATGTACTAGTGCATTATTAAAATCCAAATCCGTGCTTAATAACATTAATCAATCAATCAACCAATCAATCAATCAATCAATCAATCAATCAATCAATCAATCAATCAATCAATCAATCAATCAATCAATCAATCAATCAATCAATCAATCAATTAATCAATTAATCAATCCAATATATTTTATCTTCATTCAAGTCAATGGCAAAAGTAAAGTTACATCCCTGACCCATTTTTGAGGATGTTGCTATATCTCTCTTTCCTGTATACTAGTCATGTCTTTTAATCCCTCTATTTTCATCTGACCTGGAGTTGTCATCACATCAAGAAGTCAAGAGGTCCATGTGGAGTAATTCGGGATATTGCTCATGCCACGTGACATGTACCACATGGAGTTATTGACTGTTTGGGGCATTTGCATGCAGTATAAGTTTACCGCCTGGAGCAAAAGTGATCCATTCTAAGCAATATCACGCTTTCACACGCTGCTTGAAATGTTGAGATTCGATAGCCGCTGCAGCAGATCAAAGGCCCAGCACAATTAGCTCTGACAGCCTTTATGTGTTTTCAAGAGAGACCTCACGTTTATTATTCATTTTGTTTTCTTAGCACAAGCGATTCCACGTGCACCATAATGTATGATAGCATATAGTGTAAGATTTCACATTATTCGTTTGCAGAAAAAAGATGAACTTGCATAAACCCGCCAGCTCATCGCAAGGCTTAGAATACAAAACCAAAGAGGACAGGCTTAAACACTGCAGATCTGAACTCTGTGTCACAGAGATGGAAACACACAGAGCTGTGTATTGAAGCAGGAGAATGAAAGCACTCTGGTAATAGTCCCGTCATCACTATCAGATGATTATCTCTGTGCCGGGCCCTCAGAGGGCATGTATGATGGCCCCCTGTCATTGTTTACGGGGGCTCTCTAAACTCAGCCAGCCAGGGGGGAAATGCATCACTGCACCAGTGAGCTTTGAAAATACCTCTCCTTCCTCAATACAGCCCCGTCCCCCTGCTGTCTGCAGACTGTCCCCCTCCCGATGCAGGATACACACTCTATGGGGTGCTGGAGGGCTCCATCTGATGGGCTCCATCTGATGGGGAGCTGAGAGAAAACACCAGACTTTGACCGAATGTCCCATGTTTTACATTCCCTGACGTTCATTAGCCACAACTTGTTCTCCACTCCCGACTGCTCCTGATTTGACTTGACAGCCAGGGCTTTGATCGTGTTACTTGGACACAAACGGACACGGGTGATACTTCACAAACATTCTTGCGCAGAGCCACCCAGTGTCACCTGACACCCGCTAGTCCCTCTCAGAGGATAATTACTAGTCCTACACATGATTTTGTTCCTATTCTCATGTGTAATTTCCCTTTTTTTGGGTCACCATCTTGTATAAATGCTCAGAGAGAGAGAGAGAGAGAGAGAGAGAGAGAGAGAGAGAGAGAGAGA